>VNKC01002637.1:0-19661 GCA_008042775.1 Drosophila pectinifera
TAAATAAATATAGCTAGTTTCCTCTGTTAAAAAATACTCTTAATTAAGTATAGGATGCGTAAAAGATCTTTTCGATAAGCAAGCGGTCTAAAGGGACTTTACTTTTGAATATATAATATTAAGATTTTAAATATCAAGAGCTTCAGATATAAATAAACATAGCTAGTTTCCTCTGTTAAAAAATACTCTTAATTAAATAAAAAAACAAATTTAAAATACTCTTAAAAGATCTTTCCGAAAAGCAAGCAGTCTGAAGTGAGCTTTTCTTTTGATTTTATAATATTAAGACACTAAATATTAAGAGCTTCAGATCTAAATAAATATAGCTAGTTTCCTCTGTTAAAAAATACTCTTAATTAAGAAAGCTTATTTGTTGCATCAATCTCTATAGCTCCGAGGCAAACACACTCCCAAACACTATATAGCTACAGGGTACTTTTTGGGGGAAAACAATCTAACTATTTGCATTAAGGTGCCGGCGGCTGCTGTGACTGCGTGGGCGTGTATTCGGCCAGGGGGCGTGGCCACATAACAAAATATGAACTCAAGTTTTCTCCCACCCCCCCGAAACCCACCACAAACCAGATAAGAAGGAAGAAAGGCAACACAAGGGGGACCGCTTCGCTGATGACAGAACAAAGACCCAAACTATTAAGAATTCTCTAACCCAGAGGGGGGACGCGGGAAATATTTTATTATTTCACAGGAAAGTTGAAAGAAAAATTAAGGGAAATTCGGTTTGTTTTAATTCGTTAACTTTTGGCCTGCACATTTGCAAACTGCATTGTTCTGGGTTTTTCATCTTGACTTTTCTCGTTTTCTTTTGCCAGCAGGCAGTGTTAACCCCTTGCTCGACCCTGTGCTATTGACAATGGAACTGGTCAAAACGGTCAAAATGCTTGAAAACATGGCCAACAACGCAGCTATACCCATAGCAGCCCCAATACCAATGCCAATTCCAATACACTCGACCAGCCACTGATCCAATTGAAGGACAACAGCAGCAGCGAACTGGGCTAGTGTCAGTGCTGCTGGTGTTGGCCCTTCTCATTGGATTTCGTTGCAAACTGGCCAAGACATAGTGGTTAAAATCATTGAAAGTGTGGCTAAATTTGTTGGCTTTAGCCAGAGGAGATCAGATTTTAAACAACATTTTAGTCAGCAAGTAAGTAAGTGTTGTTAAGGGACACTTGCATATTTTAAAAGACAGATATTAAGGCTTATTTGTCAGGGATATTTAGATATATACAATAAGCCACATGATTTGGTATATATATATATAATATATTATATATAATATTATATAAGTCTATATATATTTGGTATATCTTATATTTTTATATTTTAAGGGGTTCTGTGTGTTTAAATGTTTAATGTTTAAATGTTTGCTGGCCAGCTTTTAGTCACTGTTCCAGGCTCTGGTGTTTGTATTTGCTTCCCAGTTGGCCATTTTGGGGGCCAGCTCTTCCCCGCTTTTCCCTCTGCCATTTCCCATTAACCCGCTCTGCCCCCCGACCGCCTCCACCTTGAACAAGTGGCTCAGTTGTCTGCGCTCTGGCTTTTCAATGCGTCGTTCGATTGGTTCTGTGTATTTGGCCCGCATTTTCCATTTTACTCCCGAATCCGGTGTTCCTTTCGTTTTCTCGTTGTAATCTGCATGGCCAATGAACGGGCGGAAAATGTGGGTGGCCATACTGTGTGTGTGTGTGTGTTCTTGTGTGTACATTGTGCTTTTGGGGGGTTTCAGGGGGGAAGCACAATTCGATTATTAGCTGCCGACATGTGTAGAACACGAAAAGCAAAACAAGCCAACGACAAATGGGCAAAACAAACCAAGTGAAAGCCAGCGGAGGGAAAGAAAGAAGGCAAGAAGAAATTAGGGAAAGCAGGAAAGATAGAGAGCAAAAGGCGGGAAAATCGCCTAAGAGGGGAATTCCCCACCAAGGCTAAAGCATTTTGAACTTGAAATACGCCAAGGGGGCTTCAAGAGCTCAGTTTAATAAACATTGTTTCGGAGGTCGAAAAAATAATACATTTTGAGGTTTTGGTATTGATTTTTGATATTTCAGGGGGATATGTATTAATTTCTTTCCTTTTATATTTGAAAAAATATTGAATCAATAATTTAATAAACTTTCTACTAGTCTCACTGACTCCTATTCAGATTGTGATTTATACCCTATAAATATACGCCAAGGGGGCTTCAAGAGCTCAGTTTATTAAACATTGTTTCGAAGGTTGAAAAAATAATACATTTTGAGGTTTTGGTATTGATTTTCGATACTTCAGAGGATTGTTTAATAATTTCTTTCTTTTTATATTTGAAAAAATATTGAATCAATACTTTAATAAACTTTCTACTAGTCTCACTGACTCCTATTCAGACTCCACAATTTATACCCTATATATATATGTTTCGGAGGTCGAAAAAATAATACATTTTGAGGTTTTGGTATTGATTTTCGATATTTCAGGGGGATGTTTAAGAATATCTTTCTTTTTATATTTGAAAAAATATTTAATGAATAATTTAATAAACTTTCTACTAGTCTCACTGACTCCTATTCAGACTCCACAATTTATACCCTATAAATATACGCCAAGGGGGCTTGAAGAGCTCAGTTTAATAAACATTGTTTCGGAGGTCGAAAAAATAATACATTTTGAGGTTTTGGTATTGATTTTCGATATTTCAGAGGGATATGTAATAATATCTTTCTTTTTATATTTGAAAAAATATTTAATCAATAATTTAATAAGCTTTCTACTAGTCTCACTGACTCCTATTCAGACTCCACAGTTTATACCCTATTATATGCATACATATATTGTTTTGGAGGTCGAAAAAATAATACATTTTGAGGTTTGGTATTGTTTTTCGATATTTCAGAGAAATGTTTAATAATATCTTTCTTTTTATATATGAAAAAAATATTTAATCAATATTTTAATCAACTTTCTACTAGCCTCACTGACTCCTATTCAGACTCCACAGTTTATACCCTATTATATGCATACATACTTGATAAAAGGGGCATTATGTACCCCATATAGTACTTCGATTTACTATATCACCCACTTAAAGGACGGCGTATCATTAATTCCGAGTGGACTCACCTGCAATGAGAAATAATCGGAAAAGAAGAATGAATAAAACATCGAAGTAAGTAAGTTAAATTGCAACAGATTGTTTTTCCTCCGGTTTCCCATTTCCCATTTAGCATTTACCGCTACCCGGCTCGCTACCTGGAGGAAAATTGCAGTGCCTAAGCTGCTTTTAACATAAATGTCTTCATCTTGTGTATTTCCACCCCTCGGGCAGGTTTCCAGGTAAACGTAATCAGTCGACCGAATGTATTCACATTCACCTGCAATATTTGCACACAATTTTGCACTACCTGTCCCGCCCCCCTGATTCACAGGTGGAAATCATTGCCTCTGATGGTGTTGGGGGAAACAGACGTATGTCTCTCTGACAGGTAAATGAAAACCGAAGTCAATGGAATGCAGTTTGATTTTAGATTGCGAACTGCAGGCAGAATTATGGTCCAAATTAATTAAGTTGGCCAAGGAATTGTTTTGTTATTATTATAATTTAATCCTCTCCAATTTGATTAACAGAGTGTGAAATGGAAACTTGCACAGAATAAGCTTAATGTTCTCAATGTCACCCTTAAGGGGGGCTTCCATTTGCACATTTAAGGCAAACACTTTGACTTCCTGACTTTAAGTTTTAGTTTCCCAAGTTATTCCCTTAAGCCAAATGTATGCTCAAAGTTTAAAGTAATAAAATAATTTAAATAAATTCTCTTTTGAGTATTGTTCCCATTTTCTTCACTGCCTTTTCGCATTTAAAATCCTTCTAACTCCTCTCACTCTCATTGCCAATGGTGGCTCCTGCAGTTGCAACTCTTTACACTGGAAATATACTTTTTGAAAGCCAAATTCAAATCAAAATTTAAACTCAAAAGAATAAACTATAATTCCGAATGTTCTTAGAAGACAAAGATTGTATAAGCTTGTATTCAGAGGTTTAATTTTTATGTATTAAGTATTTGGAATACTTATATTACTTGAAAGTAAGTAGTAGTAATTGGAATTGCAAATATTTCTTTGTATAGTTTGGCACTCCTTTTAAAGAAATTTGAATTTCCTAGAATTTTTTTTCAAGCAATGGCTTACTTTGCAATTAACTTTATAGTTTAATTTATATATTTTTTTTAATGTGCAGTGGCAATTACCATTAGTTTAGGCGCATAGCCTGGCTCAAGGTCTCTATCTCCTTCCAGCTGGCACGGACTTTTGAGCAGAGAAGGCGTAAGGCTCTTGCCAAAGGACAACCCCCTTTGCTGCGCAAAAAAAAAAAAAAAAAAAAAAAAAAAAGAGAAAGGGGGGGCAACTATGGCCAACCACGTAATGGCAATTGTACAAGAGAAGGAGCCAAGTGAGCGTAATAAACGCCAAGATTTAGATCACATTCACTGGCTGAAAGAATGGGGGCCCCGAAGGGGGTTAAAGGTGGCCTTAACCCTAAAGTGAGCAATGGGGATGGAGAACTCCACTTTAAAAGGTGCCTCAAACAGTTAAAAACTTGAAATATCTATAAAGAAAACCAATTAACCCTTTCTAAATTAATTGAAACTATTAAAACATCAAAAAAAGTAATATTTAAATATTTAAAGAATATTTTAATAACTAAAATCACAATTATTTCAATTAATTCCCCTGCTTTCTCTTTGTTTTTTTTTTTGTATATTCCCCTACAAATGTGCATTACAACAAGGGTTAAGCCTCGTTCAAAGGGGTGTCTCTGGGGGGTGGTCCTCCCCTAGTTGCTCTTGTTGTTATTGTTGTTGTCACGTGCTTGTTTATCGCCGCCACTGGTGTTTCAGAAGCGGGCCCAATATCGCCATATATCCCTGTCCTTTTATCTGCGTGTATGTATCTGCAACTTGAACATTGTCCTGGCACCCTACCCTCCCTGCCTCTTAACCTCCTCCCCGGAAATCCTTCAAGTGTTTGGTTTAAAACGAGAGACTCAAAGAGAGGGAGGGAGAGTTGCAATAAGGTGAAAATTCCGCATTTCATGTGAAATATTTGCCACGGAATGGCAACGAGATGATCTAGGGCGTGATGGATAATTAAGGTGTCAGTTTGTGCCTTGAAAAATTACCTAAGCTTCTAACTAAATATTAAAGAATATTTTTTAAAATATATAGTAACTTCTTTAGGTTGAAGCTTTATTCTTAAGGCAATATATAAATATTTTCTAGAGATCCCCTTAACGATCAAATGTTTACCCATAAATAATAGATAGAATAACATCAATAAAAATAGTAGGGAATATATATATTCATGTACATCAGCTTCCCAATCATTGTCAGCAGAGAGAAACGACTTTGAAATTGTTATAACTTATATACTTATTATAATATACTTGTTCCAGTATTTATGGCTCTCTGACAAGTTCTGTGTATATTTTCCACAACTAAAACCCCAATTTCGGAGCAAAACATTTAGAATTCTACAAGAAAACATATGTATATTCATTGAAGATTTATGCAGAGTAATTTGAAAGGGTCCCAAGTTGTTTTGGGTGCGCATTAGTTGAGCATTTAGGGTAATCCGATTCCTGTCAGTCGCTTCCAAAAAGGTCAAGCGTTTGAAACGGATACTACGCGCTGGGTTCACACCTCTAACCCACTGTAGGTTTTTTGCTGTTTCCCCACTTTAACCCGACAGGCAGACGGCCCTTAACCCTTGACTCACCTTGACGACTACGTCCCGCTTCTCGTAATCAATCAAACCACTGGCGGAGCCATTGGTCTTGACCCCGCCGAAGGGCAAAGGAGGAAGGGCACCCTCCGTGGGTGAAGTGGGGGAGTTCTCCGTAGAGGAAGGAGTCGGTGTAGCTGAGGTGTAAGAGTAAGGTGTCCTTAAGGTGGCACTGGTGGAAGTAGGCATTTCCTGGGAGTATTTCAATTGATTCTCCAGTATTTTCGGCGTTGTTTCACCAATAACAGCCGATAATTTGGGTAATTCCAATTGCTCCTGCTCCCGCTGCATTCCATTGACAGCACCATCATCGCCATCGTCCTCCTTGGTGGCATTTAGCTTCAGATAAACATTCCTGGGATGATTATTCACGTAGTTGAGCTCCTTGATCTGATTCTCATTGTGGCTGACACTATCGCTGGCCACCTTCTCGTTCAGTCGGATGATATTGGATAGGTTTATGTTGTTGATCAGGGTTATGCCCGTGATGACCACGAGCACGATGACAAAGCAAATCCCAGCGATCAGCAGCAAGGGTGTGGTCTTCGACGTTTTCGGGCACATTCTTATGGATATTTTTGATTTTTTCACTTGATTTTGGTTGATTTCTTTGGTTTCAATCTATATTCTTTGGCTTGGCATTTTTTTGGTTTTAATTTTCTATGAATAAGCAACAGTTCCAAGGAGGTTTATATGGGAATTATATCTTCCTAGCCCCTTCTATACAAAATTAGTTTGTTTTACTATAAAATATAATAATAATTGATTTTTTCACTTGATTTTGGTTGATTTCTTTGGCTTCAATCTATATTCTTTGGCTTGGCATTTTTTTTGGTTTTAATTTTCTATGAATAAGCAACAGTTCCAAGGAGGTTTATATGGGATTTATATCTTCCTAATCCGTTTTATACACAATTAGTTTGTTTTACTATAAAATATAATAATAATTGATTGCTTCACTTGATTTTGGTTGATTTCTTTGGTTTCAATCTATATTCTTTGGCTTGGCATTTTTTTGGCTTTAATTTTCTATGAATAAACAACAGTTCCAAGGAGGTTTATATGGGAATCATATCTTCCTAGCCCCTTTTATACACAATTAGATTGTTTTTACTATAAAATATAATAGGAAAATCATACAAAATTCCCTTTTTCTAACAGAAGATGCCTTTAAGTCCCATTTGTATTTACATCACTTAAAGACATCTCCTTTCTGCCTTTCTCTAAGTACTCTGCCAGTCGAGCAATATAAAAGTTGACAAGGTTTTATTGCATTCCGTCGTGTTCTCTTTATTTTGTTTGTTTCCCGGCAAAAACCAAAAGGACATCCTGGCTAACAGTCACTCAAAGTACAAGAATGTCCTCGGATAAAAAAGCACAACAAATAAAATGTCCGAGAAGGATGAACACAAGAAAAAAAAGAGGAGAGAGATGCAAACTTTTTAGGTGAGAACTGGACCCGTGTAATGTCTAAGTGTCCTCTTTTTCTCAATATTTTTCCCCTCATCTTTCCCCCCTGCTCCTTTCCAATCGGTCGCTTTTCTATTCGCTGTGCATTTTATGAATTTCCCAAGTTTTGTTTGAGGCGCACGACTGCACTTCGAATTCGAGTAATCAAGGGAAAAGGAAAATGGGGACAACGGCTGGGGAAGGGGAAGGAAAACCTGGAAAAATCTAGCAGGGAAAGGCCAAGAGGTCTACTTAGCATTTTCTGGGGTTAATCCCTCAGAAAGAAGCAGCTAAATTAGGTAAAAATAAAAATGTGACGAGTATTTTGTCACACATGGCGTATACTTTATTTATGAAAGGCATTCCAAACATCGCGTATACGCCATGTGCGACCAACAATCAATGTCAAGCAGATACTATTAAATCTTGAAAAATAGCCAACAATTAATGGGAATCAGAAAAGCACACTGAGACCCGAAGATGGGCAAGAAAACAAGCTAGATCATATCAGAACAATTCGATAACAGCCCCCATTCACAGTTGTTTTCATTCATTCGATTTTGTTTTCATTCTATAATTATTTTTCCCCCCCTTAACCTCTTCCCGTCTCCTATTTTATTAACTTTTTTACGCTCGGAATTCAGACGGCGACTGTTTTAATTGAATTCACATCAATTCAGCGCACGCCATTCAACAAATTACGGGGTATATAATATAGGTTGTTCTGTAATTGATCTAAAACCGAGCCGACTTGATAACAAAACTCATTGAAAAAATGTTTTAAGCGAATCAAAAGTATTGGTTTCTTAAATTATTCTCTAACTTCTGTAGTAGATGAATATTTTGAGATAATTGTAAGCCCTAAATTCCAAAAACTTTCTTATACAAAATGTTCTCTAAAAATATATTCAAAGATTTCCCCATTTTCATCATTTCAGTACATTCCAGCTCTATTGTTTCCTCATCAGACTGGACTGTTTATACATATATCATAGAAATAATGGATCTGTTGCAACGTCAGAGAATCTTTTAGAGAATTTCGTCTAGAGTTTGGTGTACAGAATACCCGAGACACATAAATTTGCATAGTTTACGACTGTTTTTTCGAACTATGAAAATATAAATTTAGGAGTATATAACATAGGATATATAAAATGTAAAAATTATATATTACTATTAGCTCATATATATTACTCTTCTTCCTAAGAGAAAACACATTTTCCAACTTGACTTTCATAAATCCCTCGTGAAAGGAATTTACTTTGGCATTCCTCTCAAAAGATGTCTTTTTTATGGAGTGTTTGCTTTGATTTTCACTGTAGCTACTGTAGCTAGTTAGTGGATGGCCGATGCTATGCGTTGCGTTTAAATATAGTGCCAGGGGGGGGGGATGAGGAAAATGCGGAGAGGAAGCTCAAGGACGAGAGCCGGGCAGTTGGCAATTAAAAGAAACACGAAATGAAAATAAAACATAAACACAACAGAGTGACACACAAACACGCACACACATGGAGTGGTTTTTCTCCATGTAAACGCTGGCGGGGGGAGGCGGTGAGATGGAAAAACCTGAGGCTGTCCAAGGAGAGAAAAAAAAACGTGTCAAGCGCAACGCGAAGAACGAAGCCGAAGCCTCGGGCCTCTCTAAACCTTTTCAGCGTCCCAAAAGGCATCCAACACCAACAGCCACCCAGGCATCCCCGCCCCTCTTCCCTTGTCTACCACCCCACCCCCCATTGCACCTAAAAGAGGGGGTACCCGGGGGTGGTGGGAGTGAGTGGCGCCGCGGGTGAAGTAAAATCCCACCCACTGCCATGCAGATTGCTCCAAAGTTGCGAAGAGAGACTGTCATCGATTCGGTTTTCTCAATCAATCTAATACCAGTTTAATTTTTTGTAGTTCTTGGAACTTAAAAAAGAATTAAAAAAAGTTAAAAATGGGAGTTCTTAAAGGAAGAATTAAGTGTTAAAAATTGGAGTTCTTAAAGGATAAATTAAGTGTTAAAAATGGGAGTTCTTAAAGGGAGAATTAAGTGTGGAAAAGGAAGGCTCCTCAAGCTCAAATTTCATTTGAAAAAAGAAGAATCTGTACGATATATAAAAGTTAACGGAAAGAGCGGAAAAAATATTAATTTTAGTATTTAACTAAATGCGAAAATATTTAAATATTTAATAAAAAAAAGCATACATTGGGGAAAACCTTTTCTTTTTTTAATATTAAAAGCTTTTATAATTTTAAGGAACTACTTTTTAGTTTTAACATCTTTTTTCCCTGTAATCTTTCACTCTATTTATATGAATATGAAATATCAGCTTAATTCACTTATCAAATACAGTCTCAATTCTTGAAATATCATTTATGATCTTCACATTTTGAGCTTAAAGATATTCCCTAAATTATTGGCCAAGTTTCTTAATTTTCCATTAATTATTTCTCATAGTTAGCAGCATCTTTTATTATTATTCTTAGGATAATCGAGCTTTGAAGGCATTCAATCCTTACATCTGAGCAGTATACACCTCTTAATCCTCTCAAATTCCTATATAGACCTCCGTAACCATTTGTTATGGGATATCTATGGCCTTAAAGTGTACACTTCCATTGTTCAGCTTCCTCGAGATATTTAATCACCATCACTCCGGGGCGAGCACCTTTTCGTACCTAATCTCGCTCTTCTCTCGTCTCTCTCGGTGGGTTATTTTACGCCCCTTAACACCCGATTGACCTGCCACAATCCACCCCTTGGTCCGCCTTAACCCCACACCGACTGGGAACTGTTGCTCGTGCAGCGAGAATTCCTATTTATTTTCGGTTATAACAAAATTTTAATTGAAACCTCAATTGGTTTGCTTGAAGTTCACTATATCAGGGTTGCAGCCTTCGTGACACATTTTATTTATAAATAAATGAATTCGTTTCGTCTCCGGTATTCCTAATAGTTTCTATTCTTTTGCTTTTCATCTTTATTTATATTTAATGTTGTTTTTGATATTTCTCTTTTATTTTTTTTTTTTGTTCGGTATTTTACGCGCGTGCACGAGGCGCAGAACTCGATAACAGAACGAACCGAATGCGGTGACTGAGGCAACACCAATGCGCCAAGCCAACCAACAAAATAAGCCAGAAAAGACAAAAAAAAAAAAACAACAGAAGCCGAAAGCCAAAAGCCGAACCACAGAATTGCCAAACGAGCGAAGGAACGGAGGCCAGAGAGATGCCAATTTGGCTTTTATTGTAGGATGCTTCCTATATAAAATTCGACATATTTATTTTATAAAAATATTATGTATTCTACATTGCAGAATTAAATAATTGGAAACTACCCTGCGTTTTATTTTACGAATGCTCTTTAAATATAAATTAAAGTACAATGAGCATAAAAGTGATGGTATCCTTTTCAATTGCTCTTGATTTCTATTTTTCCTACCATATATAATATATATATATATATATATACAAACATTTATCCATAAATCTAAAACTTTTTTATAATTATTGCTATATTAAATACTGACAGTATATATAAAAATAAGGTTGACGAATTACATTTTTTATGTATTTCCTTTTCCTGTTTAAAGTATATAATAAACTGTTAATGTATATACTAAAAATGTTTTTACTATTCATAGGTATTCCCCTGGCTGTATAATTAATTCTTTTTAATTTATTTAATTTCTCCTTAATCAAAAATCCAAAAAATGTTAAAATAACTGTTTAACATGTTTTTGAAACCCTCTTTTTTTTCGATGCCTTCTTCTTAACTTAACCTTTTAAATGGCTATGTTTCTAACTTTTTAAAAAAGATCTAAAGCAATATTGAAAATGTAGCTAGTATGGCAACACTGGCGATGGAGAGACGAACGGAAAACGAAATGAAGAGCGGCGAAGGCGAACGACACGCGACACGAGAAGCGACGAATTCGACGAAGTGCATCAGAAACGAAGAGCGTCAAGTGCTTGGCGATGCTGAGTGAGAGCGGAAAGTGCGGGAAATGGAACGGCAACAGGCGGAACGAAACGGATCGGAACGAAGGGAAACGGACTGGGAGCACACACACGCCCGCACACACGCATTGCAATGCGCAACAATTTGGCAATGGAGCATCTATGTATATATGTAAAAAGCTCCCTCCAAAAAAGCTAAAAACAACAACAAAAAAATTGGAAAAGGGGGCGGGAAAATGTAATGGCGAGCAGCCGAAGATGGCAAGCGGCCTTGACATTAAGATGGGCCAGAAAAGCGATCCCCCAAGTGATCGGTTGCCTGGGGAAATATATTGCAAAGTATAGTATAGTAAACTAAATAATTAGAAAAAAAAAAGCTGTAATAAAAGTTAAATATTATAATAAATGACGTAAGTGAGTAAATGCATAAATTATTAAAATAGCTTAACATCTCTGTTTGTTTTTATGCTTTAAGTAGCGATTTAATTTTAAATTTAATACTAATACCCAATACTTATCGTATTTTACAAACAAGACTTGAATATATAAATTGAACTAAATCCTCACATTTATTTAAGGCATTTAATCGATAATTTCACAGTTAAATGCCATAAACAAAATTATTAAACAGAAATGCAAATTAATGAGCCGAATCAAAATCGCGTAACGGAAACAGAGCAATTTAAATAAATTACACATTAATATTAAAAAGTAGGCAAAAACAAATAAATTACAAGCGAAATGCCTGTGTATAAATGGATTTATGTAACATTTGTAGGGCAATTAATGGACCCCGATTAATTGCCATAAAGGCGGTTAATGGAATTAAAAACAGAAATATAGAATTATTTCGGATGCTAATTGTAAATTAATGGAAAAAGGAAGCACACACATGTGCGTGTGTGCCACATACATTTTAATTATGCCTCATTTATGACTGCCAAAAGGCAACCCAAGCTGGGTGCCAAGGCTATCAAGTACCCCGCAGTCGAGTTTATAAATAATACCCAGCATTCCCCTAATTTATAGACGGCTAGATTATGAGTTATTTAATGACAAGCGTTGTACTTTTTCATTTCGAACTTTGTTCTCCTTTTCCTTTGTCTAAAAAGGGGGAGCACAGAGCACTCTTTTGTCATAAAGACTTCTTTTTTTTTTCCTTTGCACAGTGCGGGGTAAAAAGTTAATGGGCAAGAGCCCAACAGAAGACGGCCGGAAAAGGCGATTCATAAAAACGTGTTAAGTATACGCCCTGTATGCACGAGATTAAGCAAGGAAAGGCAGCAAAGGGGTGAAGGCGGCGGCTAAATGGCATAAATTTGTAAAGAAATTGGCAAAGCTGCGACTAATTAGGAAGGTAACTGGGTTAAAATCTCCCTTCGCCTTTATTTAAGCCCGCCCAGCTAACGTTTATTTCTTTTTCTTGGCGAGCTCTTGTGAGTTTGTACGTTTCATTAGGGTTGGAATATGAAAACGAATGAGTTTCCTTGAAAAACAAATTAAGAAAATGATTTAGTGAGGGGACAGGTATGAAATTCTGTGAAATTAGGGACCGTATGTATTCCCTCTAAATAAATATTTTCAGGGTTATAATTGGAAAATAAGAAAATGAATTTTTCCATGTATATAGAATGAAAATATAACGAATTCCTTGTTTAAAAATGTCTTAAATATTCAGTTTCAAAGATTTTAAAGGCCCTGCCGGAAAGTAGCTTGTCGAAAATTTCCCCCGGGAGTGAAATCCTTTGGCAGGATGTCTCTCTCCATCTCCGCCTCCGCTCACCTTTCACGGCTGTCATCTTCCTGCAGGCCTGAAAAATGTGCTCCACTAATTCCCTGTCAGCTTGGTTAATGTCCTTGCAGCCTCCCCCTTCCGCTCCCCTTTGCATTGTTTCCTTCGCCATAGCCGTCGCCGTCTGCCAACATAAATTAATTCGCCTGCATTCCATTCCACAGGACACCATCGCTCGCTCTCGCCCCTTTGTCTTGGCATTTTCATAACAATAACTTATTTGGCCATAAGCCTTACTAAGTAAGTAACTAACTGGGTAAGTAAGTGAGTAAGTAAGTACGAGCTACATTTAAGCACTTGTCGCAGGATGCTGCCGCCTCGAAAAACAACAATACAAATCCTTCCAGCGGTGTCAAAGCAGGCACAAAGTAAGACAATAAAGAACCGTATCTGTGGCTGTTGCCAAAACATAAAGGAAACAAAAGGACCGAGGTGGAAAAAAGGGAAACAACTGTTAACGAATAAATATATATATATTATTATACAAGAGAAAAGATATACATGAGTCCTTTTCGGGTCTACAAGGAAGTGCTGCTCGTTAACTTAAATATTCGGGCCACAATACACAATATAACTCAAGACGCAGAAATGTAATTAAATATAATAACATGATTTAATTAAGAGAAAAGTATTAGTATAATGATTCAGGTTTGTTGGGAAATATTTAGAAGAATGCATCGTGAATAACCTGAAAAATAATATATATATACCCGAATAACTAATTTTCTTTTCCTTTATATTATCTTGTTAAAAAATATTTAAAAGAATGCATAAAATATACCTGGATAACTGGTTTCTCTTTCTTTATATTATATTGTTGAAAAATATTTAAAAGAATATATAACATTTTCTGAATAACTGGTTTCTTTTCCTTTATATTATCTTGTTGAAAAATATTTAAAAGAATATTTAATATATACCTGAATAACTGGTTTCTTTTTCTTTATATTATCTTGTTGAGAAATATTTAAAAGAATATATAATATATACCTGAATAACTGGTTTCTCTTTCTTTATATTATCTTGTTAAAAAATATTTAAAAGAATATATAATATATACCTGAATAACTGGTTTCTCTTCCTTTATATTATCTTGTTGAAAAATATTTAAAAGAATGCATAAAATATACCTGAATAACTGGTTTCTTTTCCTTTTTATTATCTTGTTGAGAAATATTTAAAAGATATATAATATATACCCGAATAACTGATTTTCTCTTCCTTTTATATTACCTTGCTTTATATCTGGTTGGAATCTTCAGTAAGTATATTCTGAGTATATTATTATGTTGAGCCTATACTTTTATTTAATTAATATATTATTCCTACGTTCAGAAACTATTGCCTACTTAAGTGGGCACCACTAAGGACACCACTAACTATATTTTCCCCACTTTTCCCGCCATCTAATAATTTGCAATTGCCTTTGCTCTCTCTTTTAATAATAACCGCACGACCAAAAGCATTTTTCTAATTAACTCTTCTTTATTACTTCTGCTGTTTTCCCTCCCCCCCTCTGGCCTTTTCCCCCGCATTTTCTTGGCTTTTTTCTGTGATGTTTCTTGCCTGTTCGCCTCCTTTTGTCTGCCCAAAGAAATCACGCACAAAGGCGAGAGGAAAGCGGATGAATGGAGGGGGAAAAGTCGGCAGGATTCAGATTTGCATTGTTGTTTTGTTATGAGCGCTTGACGCCTTCGAAAAATATCCTTTCTGCACACTTTCTAGACTTTCTAGACACGCTTCCACTTTCTCCCTTTGCCTTTCTAAGGCAAAAAATAAAAAGTAACAAAAAAGATTGAAGCATCAGCCTAAGGAAGGTAACGATGACAACAATAACTGAAGGAAAAAAGCTCAAGAGTGACAAAAACAAAACGAGATACAAGAAAAACAGGCAAGACAAGTTTTTTCACAGACAAAAAGTGGTTAGAAAGTGTAAAACAATGTATTAAAATAAATACAAGTGACTAGAATAAATGTATAAAAACATAGTGAGTAGTATAAGTATATATAAATACAGAGACCAGGTTAAAAATTAAAATAAATACGTTTTAAAAGCTCAAAGGATATTTATAAATGGCTTTATGCAACTGGCCAGAAGTACATGCAGTACTCCTCTATATTGCCTAACTTTAAACAGTCGGAAAGTCCTTTTCCACTGCAACATTAATAGAATACCCCCAAAGGAGGCGTGAATTAACCATATTTCATAAAAAATAAAAAGAGACAGCCTTGGCAGTAGCAGGAGGAGTCCTTCTCAGCAGTCTCTCTCTCTCTAAGCGCATTAATCCATTTACGGAGTAATAACGAAAGTGGACAATGACAATAAGCCACAAAGGACTCCCCCCAAAGGGGCGTGGCCGTGTTGCAGTGCAGTTAAATTAACCCCTCGCCCCCCTCCCTGCCGAGTGCCATAAATAAAGTGGCAGCAAGGCAGACGGAACAGTATTTTAAGGACCTCAATGCTTATCGTCACTCCTGCTGGTAGAATATTTATTGGCAGTGCAAATAGTGTCAAGTAGCTGAAAATATTTATGAATATATGGTCGAGATGGGGGAGACGGGGGAGGGCAGGGGTATTCTAAAAAAGCGACCTTTTTACTGACAGCAGCAGCAACAAGCAACCAGAATAAAAGTGGCAAAGGTCAGCAGGACGAAAATAAATATAAATAAAGATATAGGCATCCAGGGGGGTTATCTGTCATAACTAATAAACTGAAAAGTTGACCGCAGGATGCATAAATTCTTTAAAAGGAATTTAATTAAAGCGACTCCGTTGGGGTTTCCAAGAAGCCAGTAATTAAAGCAATAGCTTTCATTTGTGGTTTATATTTTAAATGGCTTTAAAATGTAATAAAAATGTCTAGATAATATAGTTTTATGTTGCAACTATTTCACTCAAAGGCAACTCCATTTAGCGGAGCCATACAGGCATGGAAAATAAATGGTTTTCAGCTAAAAAAGATATTTGCCATTTTTAGGAAGTCACTGCAGTGCATTTTCTTTTGCCATTTGCGGGTTTTTATTTTCCTCCGCCCTCCCATATGTAATTACGTGCATGTGTGTGTCTGTGTGTGTGTGTGTGTCTGCTGCAGGACATTACACACACACACACTCGCACATTAAATTTATGGGCTAAAAAAAAGTGGAAAAAGACGAACGCGAAATGGCAAGAAAATGAAAATAATATAAAATAAAACTCTTTACAACAAAAGGCACTAAACATTATGCCCACTTTGCGGGCCACGCCCCCAGTGGCCCATAACGGCCGAAAAGGGGGCGGTAAAAAGGATCTGCTGTTGCCATGAACATGGAACAAGAAAAAAATAAGAAAAAATGGCCCCGAGAATGTGGCCAAAAGTGATAAAACCCCAAAGCCAAAGTAATACAACACCAAATTATAAAAAACAAAAGAAAATATGTATATATATATAAGAGTTAAAGGAAAATTCGTTATTTAAAAACCAAGGTATATAAACAAGCCAAAAATAAACCCTGGAAACTATTCCAGATTCCTGTAATGAGTCTAAAAATATTACAAATTCAAAGTCTTCCATTTATATTCTTTATTATTTCCCCTGAACCATTTAACCCCAATTCGCCGAGACAGACTGGCGTAGAAAAGCCATAATTATAATAACAAATCAACTTGGATTTGTCTGGGCATAATTTAAGCTCAATTTAAGTTCAACTCTCGCATAATTGCCGACTCAGATTCAATTTTAAGCTGATTTCTGCCCTAGTTTCCAGCCAATCTACTTTCAGCCTCGGTCTCTTTTCCTTTTAATATTTTGCTTCTAATATTTTTGCTCGAAGATTTCAATTAGCAGATACGGCGCCAGTAAACAAACATTCGCGGGAATGGAACAATTAGCACTTGGAAGTGCGAAGACCTTCATTTGCCGCTGATTTCGTTCTGGGCACCTAATTGCTTGGCCAGCACTGTCAAGCACTCAGAAAAAAATATTTGAAAAAGTTCTTTGTTTGCTCTCTTTTTCTGTAGAAAGTTCGGTACTTAGAAATATATTTTAAGATATAAGTATATGTAATTTCCTAATAAATACATTATTTCCTTAGTTCTTTGTTTCCTTTCTTTTTCTGTATAAAGTTTGGCACTTAAAAATATATTTTAAAATATAGGTATATTAAATTGCCTAATAAATACACATGGTTGAAATTATTTCTTTAGTTCTTTGTTCCCTTTCTTTTTCTGTATAAAGTTTGGCACTTAAAAATATATTTAAAAAAATAGGTATATTGAATTTCCTAATAAATACACTTAGTTGAAATTATTTCTTTAGTTCTTTGTTTCCTTTCTTTTTCTGTATAAAGTTTGGTGCTTAAAAATATATTTTAAAAATAGGTATATTGAATTTCCTAATAAATATACTCAGTTGAAATTATTTCTTTAGTTCTTTGTTTCCTTTCTTTTTCTGTATAAAGTTTGGCACTTAAAAATATTTTTTAAAATTTAAATATATTGAATTTCCTAATAAATACACTTAGTTGAAATTATTTCTTTAGTTCTCTGTTTCCTTTCTTTTTCTGTATAAAGTTTGGCACTTAAAAATATATTTTAAAATATAAGTATATTCAAGTTCCTAATAAATACACTTAGTTGAAATTATTTCTGTACACAAGAGATTCTTCAAGTGACTTTGGCACGCTTTTTCATCTGTATAATGTTGATTTTTCGATGCTGTTGCTTCTACTACATTTGCTGCAGTTGCTTGGTAATTAGATTGGATGTTAGGGGGGGCGGGGGGTATCAGGGGTAGGTGCAACTGCGTTTAACGAACCTTGCGGCAAAAGTTGTACCCCCAATTCGCACTGCCCACCCCTGCGGCAGTCATAACCGTAATCGCAATCATGAGCACAATTTCATTTCATTTCCAGAATTTTTCCTCAGCCTGTGGAAAGTGCGGAAAGTG
The DNA here is from genome assembly GCA_008042775.1 of Drosophila pectinifera. Lineage (NCBI taxonomy): Eukaryota > Metazoa > Arthropoda > Insecta > Diptera > Drosophilidae > Drosophila > Drosophila pectinifera. Next base: position 17,887 of record VNKC01002637.1, read on the forward strand.
TGGAAAGTGGCGGGGAAGGAGGTGAGAGTTTTGCGCTTTTCGAGTGCGTTTAATGAGGCTAATAAAGTGGAGGCCAACACCGCCAATGCCCCCCCAAGCCCCGGCCCCTAATGAGCTTATTGCATAATAATTGATTTTCATTGGTTTGGCTACTAAACGAGGGTTTATTGAGGGTATACTTAAAATTAAGGGGGACAAGGGATTGTATTTAGTGTAATTTATAATCATAATAAATTATTAATAATAAATTATATATTATAATAAATTATAATTTAATAAATCAACTTTTCTGTGAATAAATTTAAGGAAATTAAAGTTATAAACAAGAGTTTGGCATCATGTTTATATATAGCTTGTTAATATAGCTTGAAATCACTTAAATATGTTTATAAAAATATAATAAATATAAAGGAAAGCTTTTGAGTCTAGATTCGCCTTCAGCCTGGGAATAATAACATAATATATATATATACTCATATAATATAATCATTTTCGATGAAACTAAATTGAAATAAAACCCAATAGGCTGAAACTAAACTAGAACAATTTTTATTTCAATATACCATCAAACCTAATCAACTGTGCAGACTTTGAGCCCCAAATTAGGCCAATAAGCGATTTGGGAAATCGTGCCTTTTTTTATTTTTTATAATTTTCCATCCTAAATCACCTATATGGCACCATTTTGCCCCGGAAAATGGAAAAATGCCTTCGGCCCAGAGGCAGTTAACCAATTTTGGGGGCATTAAATCTCGCCATTCAATCGCCTAATCTGTGGCCAAGGGGAGGGGTTGTTTCAAGCTGTGGGGGGGCATCGATTGAATTGCCATTTGCATGCGTGTGCGTGCAGGCGAGTGTGTGTGCTGGTGTGTGTGTGTGTGTGTGTGTGTGTGTGTGTGTGACATTATCGCAAAATGGCCGCCAATAATCATAATTCATGGACATTGTTTGCGAGAATTTCACAGCCCAGCAGCCCGAACAGCTGGCTGTCTCCCCATCCCTTGGCCACGCCCTCGATTCGCCCGGCATTATCATCCCCATTATCATCGGTCGCCATCATCCCTATCATCATCATCGTCATCATCATCGGGGCTATCAACATCGGCTGTGAGAATGGCGTGTAAAACCAATTTTTCATTTGTGTGCCCGCCGAGCCATAAAACTTTTTACGTATTATTATTATGATTATTATTTTTATTATTCTTGTCTTCTTTTTTTTTTTCTCTCTGCTTTTATTATTTTCTGTTTCTTTCCATTTTTATGCCCAGTCATAAATAAAAATATGTTTTATTCTATATTCATGTCCTAGTCCTTGGGCATTAAAGGCTCGCTTAATAGGCGAATACTTTTTGGGGTTTAAAGTGAAGCGAACAAGTTGTTGCTGCGAGTTTGAAAATTGTTGATAAATGGGTTTGATTTATAAACAAAATTATAACATTTAACAAAAACACAACTTTGCTAAAACACAATGTGAAAATTCAAGGAGATTTGGTACATTTTTAACTAAATTTATTGGGAGTTGAATAACGTTTGAAAGTTATATATTTTTCGGTTTTAATTTGTAATTATATATGCTCATAACTTAACACTGTTTAACTATATAAAATATATAAATAAAATATATAAATAAAATATATAAATAAAATATATAAATAAAATATATAAATGAAATATATAAATGAAATATATAAATAAAATATATAAATGAAACATATAAATAAAATATATAAATAAAATATATAAATAAAATATATAAATAAAATATATAAATAAAA
>VNKC01002638.1:0-67796 GCA_008042775.1 Drosophila pectinifera
TTAAAAATGATTTGATCAAAAATTAGGATATAAAAATGCCGACTTAAGGACCCAAAAATCCGCATTTGATCTCTTCTGAAGAGCATAATTTGGGCAAAAATTGAATGGCAGTCAAATGCCGTTTATATTCGGAATCGCCGCTAAAATCTTAATTATTTAATAATAAAATATTGCCTTAAAAATGATTTGATCAAAAATTAGGATATAAAAATGCCGATTTAATGACCCAAAAATCCGCATTTGATGTCTTCTGAAGAGCATAACTTGGCCAAAAATGGAATGACAGCCAAATACCGTTTATATTCGGAACTGCCGCTAAAATCTTAATTATTTAATAATGGAATATTTTCTTAAATATGATTTGACCAAAAATTAGGATTTAAAAATGCCGACTTAAGGACCCAAAAATCCGCATTTGGTGTCTTCTGAAGAGCATAATTTGGCCAAAAATGGAATGACAGTCAAATGCCGTTTATATTCGGAATCGCCGCTAAAATCTTAATTATTTAATAATGAAATATTTCCTTAAATATGATTTGATCAAAAATTAGGATATAAAAATGCCGATTTAAAGACCCAAAAATCCGCATTTGATGTCTTCTGAGAAGCATAATTTGGCCAATAATGAAATGACAGCCGGTTGGCGAGTACAGCGGCCGTTTCAGAAATTATTATACAAACTGCCAGCGTAGAAAAATACCTATTTAAAGAAAAATGAGCGTTCTTGAGGTCTTCTGGAGAGCATAATTTTTCCAAAAATGAAAACATTAGAAATAACTAACTCTACCGGATGAACAATTCAGACTAAACACAAGGAGATTCTTGAATAATTACTAAGTCATCTGACCTTGTCAGTAATATAGTACCATCAACTGTATAGTACCATCAACCTGTCTGCAAGGACATATCAAGGAGGCTTCCAAAAATTACAACACCCACACACAGTGACACTATTTGATTTTGATTTGATTGACTTGATGCTTGGTTACCTCGGGTATCGGAGCTAATTGTTGGGTGAAACCGGTTCTCTATGATTACGGATATGGGTTGCGGGATAACGAGTACGAGGACGAGTTTTGATGAGGAATGGTGGTTGTCACAACAGAGAATGCACGAGAACATTGATATCAGTTAGAAGGCCTTCGCCGGCTCAGTTTTATTTACACACAAACAAGGAGGAGACAATGCGGCATGAAGGGAGCTGAGAACTCAAAAGGTGGTTACGAAAATAGCCCCAATGATGCAGAGACACACACGGCAAAATGCAAAATCACACCGGCACACCTCTCCAACACACATCGAACTGAATGGGATGGAATTGGGGATGGCATGGCATGGCTTGGAATGGAATGAAATGGATTCACCCCCATGGGTAATCGATTATGGATGAATATGGAGCACACTTTTATAGAGAGTAGCTTGGCATGCGAATGCGAACCTGTTGGGCGGCATTCTGCAGGTTGAGCAGCGGCTCCGAGGAGCGTTTCAGGAAGAGGCGCAGCTTGTTCTCCTTCGTCGAGGTCTCCCGCTTCCTCTGGGGCGATGGAGCCGCGTAGAGCATCTTGGCGAAGACACGGGAACGGGATGCCAGCACAGCCTGCAAGTGGTTAGTACTTTCTGTTATATCCATTTATAATATTTCAAATTAAAATATAATTCTATATTATTTAGAGCTTGAAGCACATAAAATCATAGTCTCTGCAATGACCAGAGTGTAGGTATTCGGCGTCGGAATTATTCAAAGCGGACGCATTCCAGCGGGAGTTCCATTCAAAGGGGGCTACATTATTTAGCTGGCCAGAGTGGCGATTACGCAGTGACCTGATTCCGATGCCCAGCCTCGCAGGAGCAGAACTACACAGTGCAAAATATTCAAGTACTGGCATTAGAGTACAAACCTTGACGGCGCAGACGGGCTCGCGGGTGTCGCCCACCAGGAAGGTTACGTCACAGAGCTCGGGCATGGAGGCCAGGAACTTCATATCCTCCGCCAGTCCGGTCTTGTTCTCGAACGTGGAGAGGTCCGGCTCAGCGTCAGCCATGCCGAGTAGAATCAATGCTTCGGGCATCTGGGTTTACTGCAATCACACACAGGTTCTAATTAATCAAAGTAATCCTGGACAGGGAAGCAACTTGAGCTTGAGGCTCCCAAACTTAATTGAGGTCGGAAGTTCTCTTCAACTCATCTAAAACTTTTTGAGAAAATTACTTTTAAAAGGGGGATTTATAAGGGAAAAACTTTTAAAGGAGGGTTGGTACAAACGATTCACAATATTCATAAGAAAATCGGAATATGCTTGGGAAAAAAAGGATGCATACTTTTAATATAATCAATTTTGAGACAGAGGTCACCATGCAGTTTTAATAAATTTTGTACAAGTTAACCTTTAGCTTTAAAGAATTTAAATAAATTGTACTCTTATTAGACTCTCAACAAAATAATTGTATTTATTAACAAAGATGCCTGTGACTTTATTTACATTAAATATTAATTTTTATTATTTAAAAAAGTATTTTTAAAATATATTGCTGATTCAAGTTACCCAATAACTGTGACTTAGCTACAATAATATCTAAGATATTTCCCTGGGTCGTCTTGAAGTCAAAGCACTTCGTTTGTAATTGAAAACTTCTATAAATAAGTTCTTTATTATTCCATCCTTTGGGGGTTAGCATAAACCCAGCGCTGAGCCTTTGAAACCTGCAGGTAATTAAATTGTAATTCACTTCCACTTTTAGCCTCACCCAAGACACGCGTCTGCGCCTGCCTGCCCCTTCCCCCGAGGAGATCCTAGATGCCCCAGAGCAGCCTCCGCGGCTGTCCTTGAACACGGCGGACTGGCAACTAAATTACAATTACCATAAAGGCAAAGGTAAAGAGGCAACCTCAAAGGCCAGCCAGCCAGCAAGGTCCTGTCAAAACAACAACAGCTACAGCCACAGCAAGGATCAAGGTGGGCGTGGCTTAACTGTCTAGGCGAGCAGATGGTTTCAGAGGAGCATGCACGGAAAACGGGGAAAACTTGCACACAACACTACCAAGGTGCCTGGGGAGAAAATGCACGACTTTACCTGTTCGCCCCTTACCAAAAATCGATCTAATATAAGTACTATGTGTCAGTGTAACTCACCCACTTGGCACTTACCTGTTGCAATGTGATTTCTGGTCCCACTCCCTCAGAATTTTCTCTTTATATTTTCTTTATTTTACACATACAGGATGGGTTGTTGCAACGGATTCGGTGAAATCCGTTTGCTGCCTTAATATTAAATCATTTCGACTGCATTTCCAAAGGGAAAACAAGTGAGCAAAGTAGGAAAAAATCGTATAAAAAATCGCACAATCCAAAAAGTATTAACAAAGGTGAGTGTGTGGGAAACTGTCTCTCTTGCTTTATTACAATTTACAGCATGCCAGAAATTGAAGGTTAAAAGGGAGGTGGTTGTGGGTGGATACCAAAAAATTGTGCTGTGTATAAGTGTGTGCCGTAAAAAAAAGGAAAGGACGAAAGGACTACGAAAATTGTTGTATGTGCCACGCATAAATTGGAGGTAGAAAAGAGGAGCAAATCGAGGGGGTTGGAGCAAACATTTTGATTGGTTTTCGGTTGTGAGGCTTGGAGAAAATTGTTCAGGGTTTTTGCCACTAACTTTTTCCCAGCCAAGTTGTGCGAAATATATATATATACACGCGGAGCTGTCCGATTTCCGGGTCACTTTCACTTTTCCACCAGAGTCGGTGGCGGTGACGGCAACGGTGTGTGTGCGTGCGCCTGATGCGTGTGTGTGCTGCAGATGTGTGTTTCGAGTTTCGAGTTGGTGGTGTGCTGCTGCTAAGCTGGGATGTGTGTCTGTGTGGAGCAACCAAGGCAACAGAGGCGACACTCAATCACTCGTCCTTTCACTCACACAAAGGAGCGCGCGAAAAAAGCGCTAATTGGCACGGTTTTCGGGGTCTTCGATTCTCAATAACTTCTCGCGATTGCCAAAATATAACTAGGTGCAGTTGTGCTGAAGCTAATGGCCGATAATTTGATTTTTCTCTACTCGGGGACTTTGGCCAACTACGACACACACACACACGCACACTCACACTGTACACACACTGAAAGCAAAAGCGTTTGCTGGATGAAGAGCCTGAACCGTTTTGCACAAGGCACAGCAGCGTTCTGACCGAAATAATTGTGTCTACCTCTGAGGAGGAGTCCTCAGAGTCCGCACGCACCTCCTGCGCATGTCCCCAGCCAATCGATCCGCTGGTGGTGGCCACGGCCAGCCCCGGCCCAGGACTCCGCCGTCGCAGGACAACGTGGCCCACAGCCACTTGTTTGCATCATTCCGTGTTTATCCCGCCACTGCGCAGGCGCCCCACAAACGTAAACAAAGGCCCATGCCCAGACTTTGACAGGTAACTCCTGACCCCTGACAGTTGCCAGTTGTAATTTGACAGTTGACAGGCTGAAGTCCTTTCGGCACTAGTCTGGCCCGACCCCTGGCCAGGGTTTCGGTTTCACTTCGCGCTCTTTAAGGCACAACAAACCAATTGCCAGGCGGTGGCAACGCTCGGGCCGAAAACACTCGAAACACAGCCACAAAGACCACACAGGCGAGCCCAGGCACAGTGGGTGCCGGCAACCAGGAAAAAATCCCATAATCGTTCAGTTAAGAATAATTATGGAATGAATTCAAATGGTTTATTATCTGAATAATGAAGAAATTATCTATAGAAACACATTTTATTTAAGCTAAAATTCATAATATTTATATAGACTTACTTCCATTGAATGCATTTCATTGTTTCCTTGCTATATGCTCCACTGTGATGTTCCGCAAAGATCTGCACACTTCCGCTTCTGCAACGATGGCAGCCAATTCCTGACCCCCATGTCCCCCTTGGCCAAACCCCTAACCATTAATTACTTTCGCAGCTCCCCCAGCGACAAGAGTCCCGAGCAGGAGCTACTACTAAAAATATCTTCCCCTGCAGACGCACATAAATCTCTCGTCTGATCGAACTGAGCCTCTCGAGCGTCAGCAGGTAGCCAGGATGTCAGGATGCCAGGATGCCAGGAGCCTGAGTCAAGTGACCAAAGGTCAGGAGCTGTCCCAACTGCCCTGGTCCTGACGCCACCGCCCCGCTGCGACTGGCCGCACGCCCAAGTCAATTTCAATTGCATTACCCACTTGACACGTCGCGACGAAAACAAATAAACAAACACGGACACAAGGATGCGGCTGCCGTGAGAAAAGCGAATCAGTAAATGCACTGAGAACAATTTAAAAAGTAACCCTAATAATGAAAGTATTTTAAAGAGAAATGGTTTAAAGAAATATACAAAGAAACAGCACATTAATATCATTATATATAGGCAGCGTACATCGCTAGTTGGGTGCCTATCCTGTCTTTTTAAAATATTTAGTGCTTTTATTATTATTATTATTATTAATATTATTTTTGGTAAATTGTTATGGCACATTTTTTGTTCCGAGTGTAGCAAATGAGATGGAAGGGAATGGGGACTCGGGATGCGGCGATGCGGAGATGTTCGTCTTCTTCGAACGACGCCTCCGCAGCCAGCAATCTTTAGCTTCTGGCCGATCTCGGCTGGCTGCGGCGGCAGCGGAGGTGGCGGCGGTTCCCCTGTGGCTCTTCTCAGTGGTCGTCGAACGGTCGCATCGCTCAGTCGCATCGCTCAGTCGCGCAGCGGATGTCGCAACAGAAAGACAGATATATCCACGAGATACTCGAAGCCAAAACACATCTGCGGCATAGACGCTCGCCGTGTGCGCGGATTTAAGTGAATATAATTGAAGACGCGGCGGTATAAATAGTGGGATAAACTCTTTCGTCAACCGCGACGACACGTGCCGGGCACACTTCCCCCCTCAAACTGAGTGAGTTTCCCAGTTCCGCTGCGAGGAAATCTATAAATAATCACAGCGGCTAACAAAGTGCATCTGCTGGATGCGTGAACTGCATCTGAATCTTTAATGTGCCATTTTGGGCGCAGTTCGCAATTTGCGCAGCTCTAAACATTTTACGGCAGCGTTTACTGGTGCAAAATAGAAAAAACACCGCGAGAGATGGAAATAATATTTTTATAAATAAAGTGGATGCTGAGCTTTCCTTGTGATCGGTCTTTGACATCGTGCCGCTCTCCCTCTCTCTAGGTCTCTAGATCTCTTTGCGTTGTCTGCGACTTTCTGCAGCTGCTGCCGACACTTGTAACTATATATATGCCTATATAGTATATATTGACGTGTTCTACAGATATAGAGTCCCGTACGTATATCTGCAGATGTACTTTCATTTGCGGGACTCTATATTAATTTTCGCTTAGTTGTCGCCACGTCTGTGTCGGCCATTTCCGCTTGTTGTCGTCATTAGTTGATGTTGTCGGTGCCCAATGCAAAATACAAAATAATATTTGCTGATTTAGAACGATCAGCTAATTATTGTGATTGCATCAAGGCTTTTCGCTTGGCAGGAAAACAGATCTTTTGCCCTTTCATTTAATGAAATAATTACTTGGTTTGGCTTATTATTTAAAGAATATGATCAACAATGTAAAATACAAATAATATAGACAGTTCTTGCCATCCATTTTTAAACTTAATAAATATAAAATTAAAGTCTAATTCCCTTGTTTTGCTTTCTATAGAAATTCATCCTTCCAATGGCACTTCCCCAATAAATACCACACAGAGAAAGAGTATTTCCGTTTTCATATTTAGAATCCTTGTATCATAAATTCAAAAGTCAAAAGCAGAAGGATATATACAATGTTTACAAATTTATATATTGCCTTATATAATTAGTAGTTGGTTTTTTAATTGGTCCTTCATATTAATTTTCAATTTTACTATAACTATTATGTCCTTATGTTGACTATAACTACAATGTCCTTTAAACAAAAAGTTTGTCCCCACTTTTATCATATATTTCAGCTTCAGTTTCATTTACAGAAACTCTGACAAGACTGATAATTTCTAGAGAAAAATATTTAATTTAACCAAGGCAAGTCTTGCCTTGTTTCCATGACCATGGCACCTGTTGGGCCACAGCGAGACAGTTGCACTTCCCGCTAAGACCGGGCTTATTTAAAAAACGGCTAAGAACAAAACCGAGTGTCCGGCGAAAGCACACGGCTCTTGCCAGTATCCTGGCGCGTCACTCTCTCCGGCCGCGAGATAGGACCTAGATAAATGCATTTGTGTCGCATCCGTGGCGCTGATTAGGTGATATTACAAACGGGCGAGGGCAGGATGCGCAGGATGTGCCGAATGGGGGCTCATTCTCTGCTCTGCAAATTGAAAAAGGAAACGCAGCTCGGGCTGAAGCTGACGCACAAGCGAGCACAGGGACCTCTGCACTCAAAGAAATTTGTTAAGAGTTTTGAAAGCTTAAAATTGTATACTGTTTTAAATAATACAAAAGGGAGCAGCACGCACAATAGCCGCTGTTATTTTAATTTTAAGTATTCAAAACTTAATAAGGTTTAACTGTTGCATGTTGTGCCAGAAATTCCTATTATTAGTGAGCTCAACAGCAATTTTATTTTGTAGTTCTGATTAAGAATATATTTTATGATTTAATGATTATAAATGTACCAATGTAAAGATTTCTATAAATTCCTTATAATTCATATAAATTCCCATTATCTTTTCTATTATGCTAGATTTTTCCAACTTTCGGTAATTATTTTAATTAATGCACAAATATTTCTTGACAAATTAAAAGCCTTTTGCTTTAACGGCCTTTAGATCTCCTTGGACTCCAAGGTGACTTTTGTTCCGAGTGCAGTGCCGGAGCCCCAGCCCCCCCTGGCCGCGGATAAGGCCCGTACTTCGCCACTGCAGTGGCTGATGTAGCTAAATTCAATTTCCAGCAGTTTGCATTAATTTCCCAGCTTCCCAGCTTGCCAGCTTCACAGCTTCCGAGCCGACCGGCAGAGAGCGCCACTGATGCTGGTGGTGGCTTCCCCGCCCGCATTTTCGCATTTTCGCATTTTCAATCGAATCGCAGGAAAAACAGCAACAGCTTTTCGCTGTGCGAGGCAAGTCCAGCGAGTGGGTGAGTGAGTGAGTGAGTGAGAAATTTCCTAGCTGTATCTGTGTGTGCGCGAGTGTGCGAGTGTGCGAGCTTCGGGCATCCTGCGGCTCGATTTCAGCGCAGGATATTCGCTTAGGCGAGATGCCGATGCCGATGCCGATGTAATGAAGCTGGCCCGATGCTGGCCGGGCATCTGCGACTCTGCAAATTTCCCCACATTTCAGTCTTCGTTTGCCGAGCGTCGTGCGCGCAAGTATCCACCAGATACACGGATAGTCGGGCGCCTACAAAAACAACAGAAAATACAAAAAAAAAATATAGGAGAAGTACTTTCTCAGAAATCCAGAAAACGTTACCACAAAGCCAGCGGCCAAACAAAAGCGAATGATAACTAATTGAAAAGTTGTGAAAACCAACTAAGAAGTGGCGAAAAAAGGAATATATATGCGACACATTTCTTTGTGGCATCAGCAGCTTTTGAAAATTTCCAGTGACAGTACCCAGATAATAAAATGAAGTTCTCGACGGTAAATGCGATTACATATTCGGAGGTATTCGAAAACAAGCGAAATGCGGGGCGAAAATATTGAAAAAGCCAAGGAAAAATTTGTTGAGCTGCAGGAAAAAATTTCGTTACTTTGTTCTTGTGTGTGTGTGTAGTGTGTTTTTGTGTGTAGTATCTTTTGTGCGCCTCGGCTGCTATGTATCTGTGAGATACGCAAAACAATTTGTCTGCGCCATTAGTAGCGCAGAGTGCCAGTGTGTGTCTGTGTGGTATGTGTGTGTGTGCTGTGTGTGTGTGTATCCTGCGCAGTCAACGAAACCAAAGCTGCGTTTCGCATCCTGCCAAATCCTGGTCCCGAACGGGAGGCAGAGGGCAGCGCAATACTTGCGACGTTGACGCAGCCTCCACTCGCTATTCTTGTTGTATTTTTATTTTTTTTGCCGCCGCCGCCGCCACCGCCGCTGTGTGTGTATCTGCAAAATACGGATACAAGCTACTACACAACCCATGTGCTTTGTTTTCTGTTGACTGTAATGCTCAGTTTATTAAAATATCTAAACAGAAACGGCCAGGAATTTGTTAGGGATAAAGGTAGCAGTTAAGGAAATAGGTTAAAAAGATTTGAAATAGTTCAATGAACATAATAATAATTTATACTCTTTTAAACACAACATCTACTTATTACCCTTATCTTGGCTTAGAAATGTTCTAATTATTGTCCAAAAAATACTAGGAATTGTTTTATCGTAAAATTGTTACCTCTTGAAAGGAGTTCGTTATTTTGATTATTTAATTTCGTATATTAGAGAATAACAGGACATTCGTTCAACTTTAATAAACGGAATTAAGTTAAATATTATGATATATTTCCATTCTGACCACTTTAAGATAACTTATGCAGCTAAAAAACCTTTCATATAAATATTTATATTATTTAATTATATTTGTCAAAACCAAAGCAAATACTAAAATACAATTAATATTATAGGATCTTTACTACTTCCTTATACATTTTTGTAGCCTACACTGGGAATAAAATAACCTGCAAAAATATCGGAATAATATTAAAGTCTCCGATAATTTTTACCAAATTTTAAATTTGATTTAAAATAACTAAATACGTACAATACGAACTCATAATATAAAATATTCTTAATATAATAAGTATTTCCCCATTGGATTATTTGTTTCCATTTCTATCTATTTAATTTAAATAATTATTATTTATATCTCAACGCTACTATCATTTATCACATTATTAAAAAAGCTGGTGACAAAAAAAAGCGATAATCTGACATTTCTAATTGAACTTAATTACCAACATTTATAATACACTATATCGCACACTATATTTATGCATTTATATTGTTGACACATTATATATTTATTCATAAAAACTTGTTTGGCGGAACCTGTTATTTAACTTAGGGCTGAATGTGGTTCTTGTCTTGCACTTTTAAATATAGTTTTAATTAGCTTCTGCTACAAGTTCAAGTACAACGTCGTAAAAATCTGTATAAATTTAAAACCACTTAAAACAGACTCTAGAAAAATATATGGAAATATTTCAAGTTTCAAATAAATTTATTTATTTATTTACTAGACTACATTTCCGATGTTTCTCACTAATTATGCTCCGCAGTGGAATACCCACGACGAAACAAACTTCTCGAGAGGACTCCGCTCCGCCTGGTAATCCTTGGAACTTCTGGCACTTGTCCGTGTCTTGAACTTTTGCCTCAGCTCGAGTTCGCTTCCTGCTGCCCGAGGGGGCTTTTTTTTTGCAGAGGCGAAGGGTGGCACTTTGCATGCATGTGTAGTTTTCAGCTAGTTGGCTTACCGCTTTCCCAGCTCGAGGCTTTCCCGCTCGCCCGCCGCTCCTCACCGTTACTCGCAGGACTTTCGGCTTCAGTTGCGTTTCCGTTCTGCACTCGCTGCTGGGCTGGAGCGAGTGACGGGGGAGCTGTGGAAGTTGTCAAGTTCTCGCTGGTTTTCCAGTTTCGCTTTTCTCTTTTACGAGGCGTGTGTGTTTTTCGGTGTGCGCGTGTGTGTGTGTATTTACAATTCCGCTTTGTTGTTGTTTTCGCGACAGCCATTTTGTATAGCACACTTAGCGTACTATGAAGTTTCACACACACACACACACACGCATACACACACTCTCGTAGAGAGTTCGCCACTTTTTATTTTTGGCTGAAAATTTCCCGACTTTTCCGAATATATTTTCCCTGTCCTTGTTGTTTTTGTTTCGTTCTCTTTTTTTGCGCGAGCAAAGAAGAGGTGCCGAAATAATGGAAAATGCGAAGAAGCGAAAGGAAAAACATCCTTTTCTAACCCCGCTCTCTCGCTACCCATCTCTTTCTTCCCTCCCTATCTGTCTCTTTCGCTGGCTGTCTATTTCCAAAGTCTAGTATCCACAAGAAAAAGAAGAAAAATGTTTGTGTTCTGCAAATCAAATAAAATAAATGCACTTCGCATTCGGCAAGCGAAACAAATCCCGAAAAGAAAATGCGAGAAAATGCCATAGAGTGTGTGTGTGATGTGTATCTGTATGCGTGTGTGTGTGTGTGTGGAAAGAAAAATGTTAAAAGTGAAATGGTACGACGCCCCTCCGAGTAGAAGAAAATGTGCCTATGTCTATACACGAGAAATATATTCTTTCAGCAGTTCACATAATTATAGAGAAATCAATTTGGACGTGTAGGCCCACATATCAAGACATATATACATATATGAAATCGGGCCACTGAAATGTTTTCAAATATTTTTAAATCAATTTGCAAAACCATAAATATTCGATAAGCAAATATTCATTCGGGTTTTATGGATATTACTTTCAATTCGATAGGGGAGCGTACAGAATTTAAGGTACTTTTGTATCTAGTAAATCATGGGTCTTGATGCCCTGCTGATGTTGTGTACTTTGAATATAGTTTTTTCTTTTCTTATTGAAATAATAGAAATCTATTCCTATTTTTCGTAAAATAAAAACAATAAATTAGATTGCATTTCCACTTAAATCAAAATAAAGGGCGATGTTCTTATAAGTTCTTCGAGAATTCGGAGAAAGAAAGTTGGGATAAATTTACACAAAACCGACATTTTAATGCATATTTCTTTGTCAAATTTTCCATTCTAATTATTGTTGTAGGAACACCTTACGGTGTCCTTTCTATTTTTGGCCAAAATATGCTGTTAAGAAGACCTCAGGTTTACGTATTTTTAGGAGCTTAAAAGGAGTTTTTATATCCTAATTCTTATGACAACTCAGGGTTAAAAATATTCATAACTCAGCCAAAACAGCCTTAAATTCAGTTCGGAAGGTATTTCTATGTTAGTTTTTATTAGCTTAATTAATCTGCATACTGAGTTTAGAAATCAGAAAAAATTATTTTTTGGTCAATTTTTGACAATTTTAATGATGTAACCCCTTATAATTTTTTGAAAAATTGGCGAAAAATTTTTTTTCTTAGTTTTTAAAATATTTTGTTGCCAACTAACTAAGATTTAAGCAGTGAATCAGGAAGTATACGGCATTTGGCTATCATTTAATTTTTGGCCAAGTTATGCTCTCAAGAAGAGCTCAAAGATACCCTTTTTTAATTGGCATTTTAATACCCTAATTTTTGGACAAGTCAGAGTTTAAAATATCCATAATTAAGCCAAAACAGCCTTAATTTCAATTTGGAAAGCAGTTCTGTGTTAGTTTTTATTGGGTTAATTAATCTGCATATTGAGTTTAGAGATCAGAAAAAAATATTTTTTTGCCAATTTTTGACAATTTTAATGATGTAACCCCCCCCTTATCATTTTTTGAAAAATTGGCGAAAAATTTTTTTTCTTAGTTTTTAAAATATTTTAATGCCAACTAATTAAGATTTTAATTGCGAATCGGAAAATATACGCCGTTTGGCTATCATTTCATTTTTGGCCAAGTTATGCTCTCAAGAAGACCTCAAAGATACCCTTTTTTTAGTCGGCAATTTTTGGTTTATCAGAAAGAGTTATCGTCTTTAGTAGCTTCCTTCTTTTTAAATGGAAAATAATCAATTTATTTGATAATGATGGGAACATGGCCTCATCACAATTGCTAATTACTTATTACCCAGTAACAAAGACCAATTTTGGCGACCAATTGGCCAGGACAATTGACCCAAATTCAGCCGAATTCGAAGCCAGTAATTGAAAAGCGCTATCTGCAGCCTGCATCTTGTGGCTTTTGGCAAATGTCAGGTAATCGGAAGACTAACATCGATTTTCTTTGCCGCCTGGAGGGAAATTCCCTCAGGCTGCCGTAAGGAAACACGTTCTCTAATAAAGGCTGCAGCAGACTTATTGCAATTTCGGGCCTGGGGCCTCTTCAGAAAGTGAATTGTCCCTGTGCCTGTGCCTGTGGGGGAACAGTCCTGGCAGTCCTTTGAAACAGGACGTATGCGGCTCTGTTGTGTGTGGGCTGGCCGAAAAAGGCTAAAACCGTCATATACCTAAACCCAAGTCCTTGCATTATAAAATGTCATTACGTGGGCTGGCCCCCTTTAAAAGTCAAACGTCAATTCGAACGATTAATTATCCCTTGACGGGTATACATTTTCCCCTCGTTGATTTTAGCGGAAGTTATAATTAATCGGCAGAAGCAGAGGAAACCTGTGGGTGCTGGCTTTTCAAACTGACTAGAAAAGCGAAATGTATCACTTTCCTAATTGCCAATTTAATATTTCTCCTGCAGGTTTAAACGGAAGTGTTAGTTTGTGGCCAAGGAAAACTCACTCACCTGCGGGTGATAGCTTTAGCGATGAGCTGCCTGCACTTGAAGAACTTTAAACGCGCCGAGTGGTCGCCCCTCTTAGCCAGGAGTTAAGAAGCCGCAAGGATAACCCGTACATAGACACACAATCTCAAAAAAGGACCTTTCCAAGGAGATACCTACACAGAAGGACCCTATTTGAGTGGTGCTAGGAAGGAGGGCTTCTCCAGGATGCAGCTGGTGGTGCTGCTGCCAGTGGTGCTGGCCCTGCTGCTGGCGAGTCATAGCCCATCGCTGGCCCAGCGACCGCTGATCATGAACCACACGTTCAGCTCGCTGCCCATGTCCCAGCATGCCAGCTTCACCAACAGCTGGCCAGGTGCCTCCTCCTCCTCCGGATCCTCGGGCAAGCAGTTGCGCAACGGCAGGCTCCACGAGCAGCCTCTGCCACTGCCGCAGCCCACTTCGCCGGTGGTCACCCAGTACGAGGACTACGAGGTGGCTCCAGGAGCTCCTGGCTCGCGCCGAGACAACAAGCGACGGCTGGCCCAGCTGGCGCCGGGACTCCTGCCACGTCCCAGCGGCAGCAACGGACGCCGCGGCATCGAATCGCTACGCAAGGAGCTAATGAATCCCTCGGTGGGTGGTCCCGGTGGCGGCATCTCCGGCAGCAGTGCCGGCTATCCCTCCTACTCGGCCACCTCCTCCATCGGACGGATCGATGGCCTCGGACAGGGCGTGGGCTCTGCGGATCGCTATGGCGAGCAGCTGAGGCAGCCCAGCGGCATGGCGGCCATGACAGCGGGTCCGCTGGGAGGAGCCTACTCCACCAGGTTTCCGCCACTCTACGGAGTCGACGACACCCCCAAGCGAATGTATCCGCGCAAGAACTCCATCAGTGAGCTGTACAAGCTGAAGACCCGGCTCAACCAGGCCGACGAGCCCGCCGGCGGAGTGACGCACGGCAACTTCGAGGGCGATGCCCAGGGTGCCTCGGCGTCCGCGGATCCTTTACAGGAGATTAAGGACCGGATAAGGGACACGTCTCCAAATGCGGTGAGTCTGGTTTCAAGTCTGAAAACATTACTATTACTTGTTAATAATTATTAAATATTCAAAAGACACACCTATCTTCTTAGTTAATAATACAATAATAACATAATCCACTCTATACCTTCCCAGAACACCTACGCACCCACGCACACGGATGCCACGCCCTCGTCGGAGTACGAGTACGAGCTGGGCGTGAAGTGCAACTTCGAGTCGCCGTGCAGCTGGACGTGGGTGGAGTATCCCGATGGCTTCCAGGTGATCAGTGGCACGGAGCTAGCCAAGCGGAACCTCACTGGACTTCTGCCCGGGCCCGTGGCCGATAGCATCGACGATGCCACCGGCCACTTCCTGTACGCCCGCGTCCAGCCGAACTCGCGGCCCCTGAACCTCACCTCGCCGGAGTTCAGCACCACGATGGAGAAGTGCTACCTGGAGGTGTACATGCACCAGAGCGACATGAGCCACGGTCTGTCCAGGGTGGTGGTGGAGCCGCTGCACACGCAGGAGAGCAGCTGGGTTCCGGCGGAGATCCAGGGAGACAATGTGCGCCAGTGGACACGGAAGGTGTATCGCCTGGGCCGTGTATCCCGCGACTTCCGCATCGTCTTCGAGATCGTTCCCGATCTGCGGCCCGGGCAGAAGGGCCACGTGGCCCTGGACAACCTGCGCATGGTCAACTGCTTCCCCGAGGGCACCAAGTCGGAGAAGTGCAGCACCTCGCAGGTCAAGTGCACCTCCAACAAGGTGCCGGTCTGCATTCACCTGCCGCGCATCTGCGACATCACCAAGGAGTGTGACGAGGCGGAGGACGAGCAGCAGTCATGTGGTGAGCACCAGGCCTTACCTAAAAAATTGTAGAAATTATTAAGAAATATTTAAAATTAATTACCTTTTTCCTAAATCCAAATAACACCCATCACATCTCTCATCTTTAGACAAAATCCCCTACGGCGGTCGCTGTGACTTCGAGGAGGACTGGTGCGGCTGGCGTGACTCCGGAAAGACGGTGCTCACCTGGTCGAGGCACACGGGCTCCTCGCCGACCCACGACACCGGTCCGGATGGCGACCACACCATGCAGCACCTGCTGAACAACACCAGCGGCTACTACATGCTGGTGAACATGAACCAGCACATGAACAACACCGAGAAGAACTCCAACATTGGCTTCGCCAGCAATGCGGTCATGGTGAGCAAGACCTTCAATCCGCCGCCTTCGGTCCATGGAAATCCAGACTCACCCTACCGGAACTCCTGCGTGGTGAGGTTCTTCTTCCATCAGTTCGGCAAGAATCCGGGCAGCATCAATCTCTCCGTGGTGGAGATGAAGGAGAAGGAGAACATTACCACCACGCTTTGGTGGAGCACCAAGAACCAGGGCGGCGACTGGCTGAGGGCGGAGTACGTCCTGCCCAATATCACGTCCAAGTGGGTTTTATTACTGAGTATTCCCTTTGGAGATTTACTTATTCTTTTTGTGTGTTTCCTAATCCCTCAGATACTACCTACAGTTCGAAGCACGCATGGGCATGAGAATCTACTCGGATGTGGCTGTGGATGACTTTTCGTTGAGTCCCGAATGTTTTGGCCTCAATATACCAGAGGATCACCTTGGTGGCTACAACTACTGGGATGTCCGGCAGAACCTTAAGAGTCCTACCTATAAAGACTTTGAACATACAAATTGTAAGTTGCTATTTAGTAAAGGTTCCTTCTATTCACCTTTATAGTTATATTACTCATACGACACGGTGTACCGAACTACCTTTATATCTTTTAATTATCTACGAACTATTCATCCAGATCTTGAGCTAACCAGCTGCGACACCCGAGGCATGATAGGACCCACGCAGGCTCAGTGCGAGGCTGCCTACAAGGAGCAGAACAAAACCCATATCCTGCGGGAAGTCCATGTGGTGGAGGACCAGGGCAGCTACAAGGGAATGCAGAAGTGGAAGGTGCCCAACGAGGGTCACTACACGTGAGTGTTTCCCCTGGACTCCTCCGACTTGTTCTTAACTTAATACACCTTATACACATACAGGATCATTGCCAAGGGCGCCAGTGGCGGACTAGGATCTGGCGGCGTTGGCAGCTCCCGCGGATCAGTGGCCGTGGCTATTCTGGAGCTCCACAAGAACGAGGAGCTGTATTTCCTGGTGGGGCAGCAGGGCGAGAATGCCTGCATTAAGTCCATGGGAGTGCTTAAGGAAGCCGGCTGTGGCACCGATCACGACCTGGACTTGGCCCAGTATAGCTTCCGTTCCAAGCAGGATATGGTGAAGAAGATCTATATCGAGAATGGCGCGGGCGGCGGAGGCGGAGGATCCTATGTCTTCCTGCTAAACCAAGCCAAGAACGAGGCAGTACCTCTGCTAGTGGCTGGCGGCGGTGGAGGTCTGGGCATAGGTCAGTACATAGACGAGGACTTCCAGCACGGCCAGAAGGCAAAACCATTGCAGGCACCAGAGAGTGGCCAGATCAATGGGGAACCGCTGAACAAGAAGACCGCTGGGCCCGGAGGTGGCTGGAGAGCCAAGGAGGACCAGGCCCTGAGTCCCACCTACGGAGCGGCCTTGCTCCAGGGCGGTCGAGGCGGTCACTCGTGCTATGTTGAGCTGGCGGACAATGGCACCTCCGTGCACCGACATAGCCAAGGCGGATTCGGCGGCGGTGGCGGCGGCTGCAACACCGGAGGAGGCGGTGGTGGCTACGCCGGAGGAGATGTATACCTCACGGAATCCAACGGCGAAGGAGGCAGCTCCTTCATCAGTCCAGGACGCAGTCTGCGGGAAATTAGCGATGTCTACGCAGGAGCCAGCAGTGGCTCAGGTGCCATCATCATTATTCCGGCGATCGAGGGCTGTGGCTGCGACTACAGGTGCGTGGCCCTGGACGAGTTCCGCTCCAAGGTGCGCTGCATCTGTCCGGAGGGCTGGATTCTGAAGAGGGATAACCATACGGCCTGCGAGATTCGGGAGGAGGCCGGTAAGTCGTCCTTCCAGTACCTGGTCTCCATCCTGATGATCTCGCTGTGCGTGCTCTTCATCTGCATTGCGGCTCTTATCTTTATGCTTTGTGAGTAGTCTTTACTATTCAGATATACATGAACATATATACTATATAGAAATTGTACCGCAGACAATCGCTATCAAAGGAAGAAGCAGTCCAAGAAGCGCCACAAGATGCTGGTGGAACAGGACCTCCAACTTACTCGACTGCGAAACAACATCGATGACTCCAACCTGAACAACTTCAACCCCAACTATGGCTGCGATGGCATCCTCAATGGCCACATAGATGTCAACAGCTTGCCCCAAGTGGCTCGCGACAGTCTCCAGCTGGTCAAGTGAGTGGCTCTAACTCATCCCTTGGAGTCCTTTATTAATATTTATAATAACTTTCAGTGCCCTGGGCAAGGGAGCCTTTGGTGAGGTGTACATGGCTCTGTACCGCCACCGAGATGGTGACGCCGTGGAAATGGGTGTGGCAGTGAAGACCCTGCGCGAGGATCCCAAGCGGGAGAAGGAGGAGGACTTCCTGAAGGAGGCCGCAATCATGGCCAAGTTCAATCACCCGAATATGGTGCACCTGATTGGCGTCTGCTTCGATCGCCAGCCATACTACATAGTCCTGGAACTGCTGGCTGGCGGGGATCTGCAGAAGTTCCTGCGGGAGAACAGGAACACCCCGGAACGTCCCTCGTTACTGACCATGAAGGATCTGCTCTTCTGCGCCTTGGACGTGGCCAAGGGATGCAGGTACATGGAGAGCAAGCGCTTCATCCACCGGGACATCGCCGCCAGGAACTGTCTACTAAGCAGTAAGGGTCCCGGCCGAGTGGTGAAGATCGCGGACTTCGGCATGTCCCGGGACATCTACAGATCGGACTACTATCGCAAGGGCGGCAAGGCCATGTTGCCCATCAAGTGGATGCCGCCGGAGGCCTTCCTGGACGGCATCTTTACGTCCAAGACCGATGTGTGGTCCTTTGGCATTCTCCTGTGGGAAGTGTTCAGTCTGGGCCGTTCGCCATATCCCGGCCAGCACAATACCCAGGTGATGGAGCTGGTGGTGCGCGGCGGGAGACTGGGCTCGCCCACCGAGTGCCCCGTCTCCATATACAAGGTGATGGCCGACTGCTGGAACCCCACGCCCGAGGACCGGCCCACCTTCATTAGTCTGCTGGAGCACCTGACCGCCTGCACCCAGGATCCGAGCATCATGAACGCTCCGCTGCCCAATATCCTGGGACCGACGGCCTCCGAGAGGGACGACACCGTCATCCGGCCGCCCAACGGCGAGGAGTTCTGCCTTGCGGTGCCGGACTACCTGGTGCCCCTGCCGCCGGGCGTCCCCAGCAACTCATCCGTGGCCAGCGGCTCCGGCTACGTCCCCGAGTCCCAGCGCCAGCAGATGAGCTCATGCACTCCGCCTGCGGTCACCTCGCCAGCTGCCCCGCATCCCCGGCCACTGGATAACCCGGCACCGACCAGCGGCGATTGCTGGGAGACCTCCTTCATTCTGCCCAACTCCAAGACGGAAAAGCCGGCGGCCGGCACCAGCAAGGACATACCCCCGCTGGCCTCCGCAGAAGACGCCAAGCTGATCAGCCTGGACACGCCCCAGCCCACGCCAACCACGATACAGCCGCCGCTCTCCTTCGCCTCCCAGCTGGACGGCATCACGCTGGACCCCTCCACGCTGTCCAAGAGCCTGCCCAACGGGAGCGCCAAGCAGTCGTACGCCAACGTTCAGGTGAAGAGCGAGGCGGAGGCCAAGCTCACCAACGGAGTGGTGGTGGCCAACGGAGCGGCCGTGATGAACGGCGACATACCGACGGGAGCGACGACGGGTGGCGCGGACTCTCCGTTCACCATCCAGGGATATGCGGAGCGGTACAAGGACAACAACAATCATTCCGAAATCAGTTGTTAGGAGCACAGGGAAAACCAAAATTCTAAAATCGGGACTATACTTCCAGGGTCAGGAATAAGTCTGTGAAAAAATCTCTACTTTTATTTCTCTTTTTAAATTTCTGCTTTGAAGATTTGTAAAATCTTGGATTCAGAAATCTCCGCTCTAATTTTTCTTTAGTAAACAAATACTAAAATTCAAATTACGTTTAATGAAGAATTTCAAGTTTAAAAATCAGAAAAATATTTTAAAAAATGCCACTTAAATCGAGACTTTTCCAAAACTCTTTTTTCATCCTCAATTAATCATTTAAAATCTGCTTTATAAATTTTTTGAGATAGAGAGATGCTTATTCCTGACCTGCGAAATATATTACCGATCACTGGCAGCATTTTTTCTCGCAGTGTAATCTCTGCAACGCCCAGGAGTTAGTCTTGTTTTTGGGGGCAATCACAATTGGTTTGCGCCTCATCAGCGCATTAAATATATGTATTTATTCTTGAATCTTAAAGAGAGAAAACCAAGAATATGGTTGAAACAAAAACCGAGTGAGAACTTCACAGAGAAAACAAAAGAAATTGTATTGTAATTTAAACATCAATTTGTATTGCGTGCAACATGAATCCGAGGTCGGATCTGCAAACAAATGCGAAGTAACACTTAAACTTAGTTGGAAGACATAGTTTAGATTTTTACCAGACATTAGTTTCGCCAAAACAAAATGAAAACGCGATAAGACATACATTTTTGCGAGAGGTTGTATATATAAATTGTAACTAAGTTTTACACGTACGGTTAATTAGGTTGAACTATATTTTGTTCTCAGATTATTTTAGTTACCTTTAGTTAACGTTTTAAGCTGATGACTGAAATGCCAAACAATATTCCTAAAGTAAACACAACAAGCGAAGAGGGTCATACGTTAGCTTATTTTTAATACTCAGTCCAGAACCGGGAACCAAGATGCCGACTCAAAGTAGTTTCGCCATAATACCACAAATGTAGTCAGAGAGATTTATGCCAAACACACACACTCACACACTCACACACAGGTTTTTAACATAGGATATTTTTCAATTCATTTATTGTTTACTCCAAGCGAAGAAGAAAACAACAAGAAGAACATATAGTGTAAATAAGAAGCTTCCGTCTTAGCGAAATTACGTATATTGTATGTATTAACTAGTCTTAAGCGGAATAAGTCGAGTAGCGAGTCAAGATAGAGGAGGAACTACAATTTACAGGGTGATTTTTATGAAAATTCAGTTGTATGTTTGAAAAACAGAAATTAGCATTAATGGAACAAAGTTGCAAAGTTGCGCAACTTTCGGCTCAAGGCTCAATTTGAGTTGGTCAAAATGTTGTACAAAATATACTTTCAGCACACAGCCCTGGCCCTGGCCCTGTATTTGTTCATCATCATTAACGCTCTATTTTCAGGTGTTGATCGGAGAATTCGAATTCGAAATTTTGTACATTTAGTTGGAACGTAACAAACAAGCTTTAAATTATATAATTTTTATAAAGATATATTAACGATATACAAGTGAGGCGACAACATTATATTTAACCGAGCAGAAAAAGAAAAAGAAAATAAATAAATTATACAAGCAGAAAATTTGATTACACTGAGGTAATTTATGTATATGTACGAGTATAATTAGGCTTAAGCAAAACTTGAGTGTGTGTTTAAAACAGCAAATCGAAAACCAAAAAAAAAAACATAATGAAATATATACATATTTAGATAATGATACTGAAACATATATAGGAAGGATAACGATAACGTTACGTCTATGTTTTGCTTTATGTACAATTCTACTGTTATATGCGCATACATCTATATACACGCAACATATTCTCGTATATAAACATTATTATAATCAACTTATATATCCAATATGTATGTACGACTAAAGCGAACCGTTAATTTAAAATGCTGAATCCGCGGAGACCGAAGAGCGTGTAAATTACCAGTGTATTCAGACATATTCAGATATACTCCCGATTTAAGAGTTTCTTTTTCTGGGAAAAATAGTTTTGAAAACCTGGAGAGCCTCTGAAAATCGGAGTGACTTTAAATCTCTCGTAAAGTAAACATATTTACAATCATTCACAGCAGTCTTTTAAGCTACATTTCAACAATTATTCAATTCCTTTAGAGATCGTCTTAATCTCTAAAAGTCTTTTTAATTTCATAAACTTCTAAAATCGAGAGCACATCTGAATATCCACTCGAATATGGCAGTGTCACACAGGAAAACCGGAAACCAAACAAAGATGTACAAAATTAAAGCAAAGTAAATAAAATCAATTGAGAAAAATACAAATAAAAGAATCTACCAACTGTATGCTCAGAATCGAGTGCTCAATGCGTGTACGAATATATATATTTGAATATACGTATATCTCAGCATCCGCGGCTTACACTTAGTACTTAATCGAGTCGATAACTTGACCGTATTTTTTTGTTGTATGTGTATCTATTATGGTTGTGCCGAGGCATCTCAAGTAAATGCATTCACACACACACACACACATCTCCAGGAGATCCTTTTCAGCTTAGCGGATAGAGGAGATTGATTGTCCGAGTACATATGCATATGTATAAATAAAAGCAGACAGACACACACATAAGTACAGGAGCCCACACACATTTTTGTACCCTGAAAGACATTACCTTGTGTACCTAAAGCCCAGAACCTGAAAGAGAAGAGTTACATATGCATATATCCGCAGATCGTTGTTCATTAATTGTTGGCACTGGTTCAGTTACGAGATCTTTGAGTTTTTGGTTTGAAAAGGGAATCCGTTTCCGACTCAGATCACTTTGGGATTGTTAAGTTTACGAGTCCTTAGGGTTCAGTCTCTTAACTCTTTATTGCTAGAAGATTGAGACGCTTTTACTTCATTCACAGTGAATATAAACCGGAGATTGTTTGATCGACTTTTAACGTTAATTTTACAAAACTAGTTCAATTCTTTAACAATTGATTTGCTAATAGGGAAACTCAATGTTTTTCTTATGCTCAGAACCAGGTCATGGCATTTAGATCACTGTTGACGACGGCTTAAACGATTTTGATTGGAGAACTTCGGGAGCCAATATCAGTAGCTTGCTAAACACTTCATTTCTCAACAATAAAAATTCGCAACGAAACTTAGAAAAGGAAACAAAATTATATATATACACACATATATATATATAAAGACAAATTTAAGAAATTAAATAGGTATAAAGATCACACACAATAAATGGTATTTTTATATACTACAAAAGATTCCCCAACAAATAAAAAATAAAAGCGAGAAAAACAAAAAGAACTCGTCAGAGAAATGCAAGTTTAGTGCATGCAAACAGGCTTAAACTTAGCTCTAGCTATAAAATATATTACTAAAGTAAAAACAGAATTAATGGTTTTCATTTAAAATCGTAAATTATTTTGTTACATTTAAAGGTAAAGGAAAAGAAACCAAAAAATAAATAATAAACAAGAAACAGAAACGCAAAGACTAGACAACATTTTGTAAGCTGGATTAATTGAGTGATGATTGGTGGTGGCAAGTTATATATAATACAGCATAAGCAACTAGGCGAACTACCAGACGACAAGTGCAGAATAAAGTCCATTTAGAGAGAAGTCACACACGAAGGTAACCCAAATATCTGTCATAACTTGCTGAAAAAAGAAATAATGACGGCGGGGGAAACGAACCCCAACTCGAGAGCTGCACTCACATTGTATAATTTCCAACTCGACCTAAGCTATAAAAAACTACCAGCTAAGAAATGTATAACTGACACTTACCCACGCTCGTACTCCCACTCACTCACTCCGCTCACTCGGCCGGCCTTCAAGGCGAAGGCCTCCCCAAAATTTCCACATTCTCCTCGCTTTTCTCCCCCAATGAGTCGAGGACGAGTTTTGAATTATCTAAACATAAGCACATCTTACAAAGCAAAATCGAAAAAGTATAAATATATCTAAATAACATATATATTTGGGAAAATGTGAGCTGGAGAACAATTTTAAAGTTGGTAGCGTGTAAGCGCGGGAAATGCGAATCGACAAAAACTGAGAAACTGAAAGAATAATAAAAACGAAAATTCATGTGTACAAAACAAATTGAATGTGTTTTTATTTGTTTAAATGGAAGAAGATTGATATCAAAGGAGAATCCACAGCTTTTAGATAAATAAAAGATACATCTTTAAGTATGCAAAATTTGTTATCCTCATTCTCCACCTGAAATGAAAGTCACTTTTCCGTACCATTTTCTTTGTAATTTCTTTTATTAAGATTTTTTTAGATTGAATTATTTTCCTGCTTTTTTCTTGAATTTATTTTCATTCATTTCATTACTAATAAATTTCATGTCCTCACCAATAAGAACTAAAACGTTTATATAGCTTACAATTGGTTTTTGTATAGTTTTAGCTTCACGCCTTTTGTTTCGAAATATATTATTATTAGATAGGTTTTATTTGTTGTTTGTCTAGAAGCTAATTGAAGTTTGTTATTTAGGAAAATAATAAGAAGAACGCCTTTGTATATTTGTATTATTATTTTGGAAGTGTATTTTATTGATGCACTGCAATTTACAAATCGATTTAGAAATAAAACATAATAAATTCTAGGCATAACATAAGATATTCAATAATTGCACGAAAACGAACCCGAGAACGAACTATCCTGGCCGTAACCCGGCCAATATTGCCTGGCCCAAATCGGTCAAACGAGACGGGAAGCAAAAGTCCAAAGTGGAGGAAGAGTTGGTTGATGACCCGATTTCCTACTGACTGGATGGAATGTTCTTACTATATGTGTCTTGGTTTCTTCTATGTGTTTGTGTTTATAATTTATCGCATTTAAATATAAATTTCATAATCATGTTTCTCTAATTGCGTTTGTCTCAAAAAACTTCATTCATAGTTTATTAATCTTTTTTTTTTTTGGAAACTCTTTTTCTGGCTACGCTTAGATTTAGTTTTTTAGGCTGCAAATGCTAAGAAATTATGTTTTTGATGTTTATATATAAATATAATTTTTGTTTCATTAATTTATTATCATATTATGGATTTTTTTGTAGTTTTCGCTTTTGTTTCGCTTATCGCTTATCGCTTTTTGTCATATACATATACATAAATTGAATTTTGTATATCTGAATTTTGTCTCCTGTCGTATATAATTCCGCTCCTTCTGCTTGGTTTTTATATAAATTGAAAACTTAATTGTAAATGTAAAAATGTTAAAACTACATTCAATTATAAATAATGTTGGTTTTGTCTTGTCGTATTATTTATATGCAATGTTCGCTCGTTACGTAGTAATATTTATAATTAATATTAATTAATTAGCATAGTTTACGTTACGTTTATGTAATTTTTTTAAAGCAATAACAAGCCATTTCATTTAATTTCATTTATTCTCTTTACTAATCATTTTGTTGAATTAATCGCCATTTGTTTGTTTGTCACTTCATATTTGTCATATTTGTGGTTTGTATAGTTTGGATGTACTAATTCATGCAAATTGCTTCATTAACGACGAGTTCCCGACCATAAATTCACTCTTCACGCTCTAACTCTCTGCGCAAAAAGGTGGAAGTCACTTCTTCTACTTTGGGCCTTAAATATTTCACAAAATTTTACAATCCCGCAGAAGGAGAGAGAGAGACATGTGGAGACAACAACCGACACCAGAGGCCTTAAAATTCCCGGCCTATATCTTTGCACCTGAATAAGTTAAAGGGGTGACGTGTGTGGGTGTGTGGGTGTGTGTGTTTGAGGGTGCGCGCCAATGCCATTTAATAATTACCCCATTTGAGTTGACTCGTAATATTTTAATCTGTCATCTAGCACGATGTCTAGCTCGTAGTGGTTGCTGTGGTTTTTGGATGTTTTCTGTTGTGGGTTCTGCTGTTTGTTTACTCATTTGTAACATATATAAAAAATATGAATATAACTATTTGCTAAAAACCTCTAAAATGTGACGCCACGTTACGGGCATTTAGAAATCGCAAAGAAGATGATGATGAACATCGCAGATCCTGCCAGATCCCAGCGAATATACACATATACATATATATATGTCTCAGCTTCCACATCGGTCGCCACCTCCTCGTCCGGCTAATTACAAAAAGGGTATCAAGCGCGCCATCTTCAGTGCGTTCTCCAGGAATGCGCTCCACAAGTCGTTCAGGCGCTTGGAGCGCGACATTAGGAAACGCCAGGTGAGCAGCACCGCCACCAGTTTGGTCAGCTGATGCAGATAGTAGAGCCTAAGGAGGGAAGAGAATTAGTAACCATAGGTATAAAAATCAACTGGGTGTTGCCCAATCCCGTCAGCTAAGGGACAAACATTACAATCTCTAAAGAGTTAAGTATCTTTCATTCACCTGAGCATGCGTTTTCTGCTGGCCGGCAGCGAGTCGGGCCGCTGCTTGAACAGGAACTCCCTGAAGCCGAGCACATAGCGCTCCACATACTTGTCCCAGTTGATGTGGCGCACGTCAAAGACGAAGATCTCGCGATCCTTGGGACTCAGAGTGTTCAGCAGGGCGTGAACATTGTCGTCCTTGAAGCGCCATTGGCGTGTGGCGAAGTACTCTAAGCATTCCACAGCTTTGGCAATTTTATTTTGTACGTTGACAACGCTGAAAAAGGCAGAGTGAGGAACGATATAAACAAATATTCCATGAAAAACTCTGGGGAGCGATTAGAGTATCATTGAAACTTACAATGGCTTCTTGCCCATGATCTTTGCCACTCCGTCCAGAATGTAGGCCGGTAGGAAGTGTTTGACTATACAATTCAGCGTATTCATGGGGCGGTTCATGCGCAGGTCGCCAGTCGGATACCACAGGCAGCCCTCTGGGAAAATATACAATATAATTCCGGGTAATTATTACGGTCTCTGTCAGGGTGGGTGAGGCGTTGACAGCGCTTTTCGGGCACGTTCAGGGGCATTTTTAGGGGCACGTTTCTCACCCAGGGGATGCTTGCGCACACTGCACATGGCGTGTTTGACAAACTCCGACCAGATGATGGGATTGCGCTGGCCGGTGCAACAATTGTAGATGAGTAGGTTGTTGGACTTGCGGGTCGCTGTGCGCCAGGCGGCGGCAATCATCAGGTTAATCACAATATCGACAGGTACCATATCGGCCACATAGTTCTTCTCGCACATCATCGTGCGGAACATGCCCTTGGCCAGCGCCGAAACCAGGCCCGTTGGCCCATTGAAGTTGTCCACCCATCCGGCGAACGGCTCATTCAGACTGGCAGTCACTGGGGAAAGAACAATTAAAGATAGTTAATTAAAATATTTATTTTCTGGGATCACTATATGTTGATATATAAAAATAAGTGTAAAATGTGCCCGAAACCTTGGCAGGTCATATTAAATAAATGTTAAAATAGTTGAAGTCATTTTAACAACTTATAATATACAATCAAATATTCAAGCCTCTATTAAGCTAAGTTCAAGCAGATTAATAGAGACTCAATTGTAAACAAATTTAGAAGCTCAAGTGTTCTGAATATTTACAGATACTCAATGATGATTATAGATATAGCTTACCAATCGACGGCCTCACAATGGCAACGGGCAGATTACCAGCCTCCTTAAGTAACATATGCTCCGCTAAGGCTTTTGTAAATGTGTACGTATTGGGACGCTTGCCAATCAGGCGCGGTGTCAGCTGGAAGCATAATTGAATTAATTATTAAGGCAAATTAGAAATAGTATATGTGGACGCACCTGATCGAGTATGTCCTCCGGAAGCCAGTTGATTAGTGAGATGATATCGTCGGGATTGTAGGGCGGTGCATAAATAACCTCGGACACATCGGTTCTATCGCAATTGCAATAGGCAGTGGATACATGAATTAGTGCCTATAAAGAGCAGTGCAATTTAGTATCCATCTTGGATAAGCTATACATTTCTATATCCCAAACTTACGTCCAGTGACAGCATTCGATGGCAGAGCTCGACGAGGCGTTTCGTGCCCAGCATATTGATTGTGACAGACAGTTTGAGCTTCTCATCGAATTTCACAGTGGCAGCCGAATGAAAGACAACGGAAACATTGCGACACAGTAGGTTCTGTAATATGCAATAGATCTCTCAATAAAAACAGCTTTAAAATATTGGGAGGTAAGGAGAACATCACCTGATCTTTTTCTGAAATGCCCAGTTCCTCGGAAGTTATGTCGCCCGATATGGGTATGACTTTGCTGAGCTCCTTGGGCTTCTCCTGGCGCAGTGATTCGAAGAGCTAAAGGACAGTTTATACTATAGTTAACTTCATTTATATATCAGCTGCCTTTATACTTACTGGTGCATTTAGTAGTTCCGTGAGACGTGCCGACACTTCTTGACCGCGTTTCGGTCGTATCAGTAAATATATATTTCTTATGTCCGGACATGAGCGCAGCAACTTCTCCACCAGCACCTGCAAATCGAATTGTAATTAGTGACTCAATCATCAGATATGGCCATTAACCAAATAGCAATTATTGTCACACCCACGAGGACACACTTGACCCACTGCTGTGATGTCTGCGGTTTGGCCTGATCTGACTCCAGTTCTAGAGTACAGAGTGGTACGTGGGGGCTTGGGAGTTGGGACACGCCCCGAAAACGATGTGAGAATTGTAGTGGAATTAAACAACAGCCCACAGCAGACAAAAAGGGTAGGTGGTCGTGGGCCGTTTGTGGGTTGTTAACTGGTATGGAAGGGTGCAGGACGAAGGGCGTAGGACTGCGGGCAGTGGGCGTGCCAGGAGCACAAAATCGATGAATAACACACAGTACTACTGTGAGCTCAGAGTCTGGGCGGCGCCACTGCGATTCCATGTCATAATGACGCAGTCAGGAGCCACCGACATGCAATATGCACAGCGAACAATTAAAGGAACAAAAGTTTAAGGGAAAAATCAACATTTTAGCTAGGATATTTTAAATATATTCTAACTATTTAAATAAAATATAATCAGATTTCTTTAAGGTACAAAAAATCGTATTGAAATTCCAATTTATATAAAAGCTTTCAATTCGTTATATTACATTAAGAAGAATGTATTTCTTCCATGTGTGCATATATGTTTAACAATGGCCGGGACGAAAATTGGCACAACAGCCGGAGGATGTATTTGGAGCAGGGTGCGAGTGCTCGCCCCCATTACTTGGGGAACAATTAAGTGGAACTCGGAGTGGGAGAGCGAGCAACCAAGAGCCAAAATGCATATAGACGTAGCTACAATACTCGCAGTATATACATGCATATATGTAGCATTATTATGAAGTATTCGCATGGCAGGCGACGATGAGTCAACATCGTCTGGTGCAGCTCGACTCGGCTAACTCAAGCATTTCGGCTTAGAAAAAAGCAAACCAAGCCAAGTCAAGCATACACGCACATCGCTCATAAACAGCTCGCACACAGTGCATCTAAAATTCAGCCTGTGTATTCCAAACTTGTTCCCAACCACCCAACAATCACTCCATTGCCAGACTTGTTGTTTTGTTTATCGGCAGCACACACACAAATATTTGTGTGCATATTTTATGACTGGGAACGCGTCGAGTTCTCTCAATCGAGCCCAACCAGGCCAGCGGGTTCAATAGTTCAATTCGGAGCCAATAAACACACGCGGCGTATGCGTGACGTGAATGCAAGCTCGGCCGGCAGCCCACGAAAGTAGGCAATAAAAGTTGGAGCGAGTCTCTTGGATTGGAAAAAGGACAATACGAGTGAATAAAGGGTTGCGGCAATCTCTTTTTTGAGCGTTTTGTTGTCAACACTATTAGCCAAATCGGTGGATGGTAATTCTATACAAAGGAGCCATTTTTTAGAGTTTAATAAAGAGACACTAAAGGCCAATAAAAGATTCTTTGAGAGATTCCTAGCAGACACCCAGATTCATTTCCTTAAATAACCTGCTGAGGATACTCACCTTTCCCATAAAGCCAGTGCCGCCTGTGATGAAGACGCTGCGTCCCGCGTAGAACTGGGCGATGGGCACATAGCTGGTGTCTTCCGCCCGAAAGCGTTCGTAGGGCAACTGGAGGCCATTGCTGCTGGGTGGCAGGGGCAACGCCGTCGAGGGCGTCACCGCGGACAGGAGACTGGAGACGACCGCGGCCGATGATGAGGCTAAGGATGAGTTGGCGCCGCCGGAACCGGAAACGGAGCCCGATCCGGCCGCACTCGAACCGCTGTAGCCGGAGGCATTGCTGGCTGAGGTTGAGGAAGATGCGCTGGCGCTGGCGGCATGGGTTAAGCCGTTGGTTCGGGCCAAACTGCCGTTGAGTAGCTTGGCGGCATCGTGACTATTTGCGAGCTGAGGGGGCGACTGTTTGAGGCTGCTGTTTGAGGCTGCTTCCGTTTCCGCTTTGTTGGCGACCGCGTTTGACATGTTCGATTGTTTGTTGGTTTGCCGGTCTCCGCTGGTTGGTTGTTGGTTTAAGGTTGTGTATGTGTTTGTGTGTAGCGTGTTGCGTCGTTATCCTTCTTAAATGTTAGGTTAGGAAGCAGTTCTTTCTGTCATTTGCAGTGTGCGCTCGAGTTATCCTTCTCCTGGTTCCGTCCTTAATATTCAATATTCAATATTTGCTTTTGGTTTTTGTTTTTGTTTGGAAGTGCTTGCTCTAGTTTCCCCTAGTTGGAAGCTTCTGAATTCATATAAACTTATGTGGAATAGCTAGCTGAAAGTCGTTCTGTCGGCTCACCGGCGATCCATGTTTCCATGAGTCGCGCTTGTCCAGGATTTCGCCTCGGGGCTTCAGGTTGTTTTTAGCTTTTTTTGGTTTCTTGTACAAAATGAATTCAGCAGGAAGTGATAATTGTCCTCAGGTGTATCCTGTGGGTTGGGTGGGGGTTGAACGTGACCGATCTACGACAACTTCCAAGCTTTAGTGCTCTGCTGAACTGTACTGCAAAAAAAAAAAAAAATAATAAATAACATATTTACAAGCACTTAAATAGAGGCAATTAGGATTTTACTACTTTACTTCACTTTACTACATTTTTGAATGAATTATTTTAACAACCATGAATCAATTCAAATGCCCTGAATAAATTAATAAAATTGCCATAAATAAAGTATTATTAATTAGTGCTCTGCCGAACTGTACTGCAAAACAACAAAATAATAAATAACATATTTACAAGCCCTTAAATGATGTGAAATTGATAGCGACAATTAGGATTTTACTACTTTACTTCACTTTACTACATTTTTGAATAAATTATTTTAACCACCAATAATCAATTTAAATGCCTTGAATTAATTAATAAAATTACGATAATTAAATTATTATAAAATACCTCCATAAATTTTAATGCAACTAAAACTTGATAAGTGTATAATTTAATAAATTAAATAGTAGTTTTACTTTTCACATTTAATCCGTCGTTTCCCCTATTAACAGAAGTCGTACCCAATTACCTCCTTTTCAGAAACAGAGGCTCAATTAACCGAGGACAACGAAACTGTGTCAAGCTTAATTATCCCACCAAACCCAAATCAAAGCCCGCTCATCCATTCAATATACCATATCCTTATCCACCAATCCACCCAGTCTCAATCTATCCGTCCATCTATCTATCAAAACGTCATTTATCCTTGGGACAGGCGCCTAAAATTAGCAACCCTTTTTGAGCCGCAGCTGAATGGCAACCCAAATCCGAGCTATGACGTCTTATAGCTTGGCAATCGGCCATCACAGAAAAGGATATGCAAATGACGTCGAAGGATATGATATGAATGCAAAGACACCACCACCACACATCACATGAATCTTGTAAATAGTTTTCGACCGGCCGCCATCGAATTTAACGCACAATAGAGCTAAATCTGCAAAGGCCGCTTAATGCCTTAATCAGCTTACAAGGCGAGTGCCGGGAACTGCATACGGCGAACGGCGAACGGCTAGCCGAGAAATGAGAAGCGTGAAACGAGAGTTCAGAGCCGAGAACCCGAATACCCGAGAACGCAATAGAACTTGGACGAAAGAAACCGGGGCGACGATACTGTCGATAGCAGTGACAGTTGGCGAATGCTCACTGCCGGCCAGGGAACACTTCATTCTATATTAAACGACTTTTACACGAGCCGAGCTGAGCTGCGCCGAGCCGAGAGATTTAAAGTGTCATATGGCGACCCGCATGATCAAGTGCCACTTAAGAGGGTCTCTCACACGTCATAAATCTCCGCAGGTCCAAAGTTTTAGTGCCCTTTGTAAAGGCTCACGCTTACAGGCTACCCAAAATAAATCAATTCGAATCGGAATCACAATCGCTAGTTAACCTTCGACAGCAGGTGAGCGCGCGCACTTAGCCAGTGCAAACAAGCGATTCTACCGGCGTACATAGTTCCTGGCTGGTGTAGGGTTGTAAAGAACCCTAATGAATTTGTCAACAAGCGTTGGTAACAAGTGAAACAACAGGGCTAGCTAAAAGGTAAAATGTCAGATAAACAATAACTCGTATTTGTTCCTCCGCGAAAACTTGCCACGGAGTTGGGCTAAAGGGAAGGGTCTGGGCTTAAACTTCGAACCCTTGCATCAGTTAGCTCGCCACAGCTCATATGTAATTCGCTGAATGCGAATGCTAATTGAATTTCTAATTGATTGTTGGACAAATATTGATCGTGACCAGGAAATAGAAGGGAATGTGTGTGTAGTATCTGGCCAGATTGATTGGTAGATAGATATACTAATACTTATACTTGTTAGTGTGACGTCGAGCCCAGGTGACGATCATCGTCTTAATGACGACAATGATAATTATAACAATGATGATGGCCTAAAGCTCGTGGTGTCTCTAAAACGAATTTTTGGGAGTTCAAGCTGCTGCCCATGACTTTCACTTTTTATTTTTCGAATCTTTTGTAGGTCCGTTTTTTTTCGGCTTTTTTAAATATCTAAATTCCGCAATATTTTTTTCCACCCGATTGCATGTATTTAAATTTGTTGTTGTTTATTTTGATCTTTTTTTTGGTCAAACTTTCGTTTTCAATTTTTTAGTTTGTACGAAAATCTACCGCCACAGATGGCTGGCCATCTTGGTCATTTGCATTCGAGCTTCGAAGGTTTCTTTTAGTGACTTGGCTAAATAAGATTTCTATGCTGGCCGTGTTAAGAAATTTGGCACATCTCGACTGTGTGAGAGTGTGTGTGTGTGTGTGGCGATGTTATCAAATCGTTGGGCTATATCCGCTGAACTAGTTGGGGCGAGCGGCGTATAGCTCTATATAATTAAAGTTTAAACAACTCTCGAGACGCGGTGGCAATCAGAGCGGCCTCATCACGTAACTGTAAATTTATCAATGAAGACCTGGCCAACTTCGTTTACTGGTTGTTCCTCTTCATTCTAAAGTGAAATTTCTTGAAAATCAACTTTTTCTCAACCCGTCCCTGTCTCTCTTGTCGTCTCACTCTTTCTGGTTTACTCTTTTTCCTGGTTTCCTACGGACTGCCGACTGCAACGAAAATTTGCGCGCGCCAGCTTCAAGGGGCAAATGAACCGACATCGAACCATCATTGAGGCCACGCCTCTTCTCGGCTTTTCGGAGGAGCGTGTTAACCAAACATGAAGACCGAAATGCTGTTAAACGGTAAACATTCAGCATTCAACATTCAACATTCAACCTGCCTTGACAAGGTAGTTACACACCAGTCTCTGCCGCTGCCCGTGTATTGTCTGACCCATTTCCTATAATCGTGCCGCATTATCATCATCAAACTCATCATCATCATCAGCGGCAACCTCAACCTCGTCATCATCAGCTTCATTATCATTATCATCATCGTCTTCGTCATCGTCATCAGCATTCGACGACTGGCCAAGTCGCCTTGCCTTGCCTTGCCTTGCCCTGCCGGACATTTGGAAGCGACCGCTTTACCAATTTTACATATACCCTAGGGCTTGCGAAGGGATGGGTCGCTTAGACAATGCGTTTAAGTTGGGAGAGCCCTTAAATATGAAATGTCTAGAAGATTTCTGCACTTACAGAGAACTAATTTTAAATGGAGAATAATATGTTAATATTTATTATCGAAAGAATACTAAAATTCACAAATTTCTAAAGAAAGTTATTAAGAATTCTTAAAGCTTTAAAAATGATACAATAATTAATAAAATATTGTTACTATGTTCTGTGCAAGACTACGAACTACTACATGTATCTGCTAGCTCCTAAATATTTGTAAAAGCAGATAAATTAACGCCCTTGATACTGTTTAAATATTAGCAGCTAATTTCCTCTGTTACTTTGTAACGTGTAAGAGTGATTTATTTTTACAGCCTCAAAAAATGGGACCTTAATTCATTTAAAATTCGCATAATTAAATCCATTACTGGAACTGCCCTCCTAGAGTATTTCTTGATTCGACCACAAACCCTGACTTACTTTTTCCCATGACTGGAAGACCCGTCTTTAAGCGCGTTTCTTCTTTGCGCTTTTCTACACTGTCTCCTCTCTTCGGGCCCTGCTGTTTCCTCATTTGGAGCTTGTTGCTTTCGGATTACGAGTCTTTAGCACTCAGGGCCTCGACATATAAACATATATACGCGTACTAAGACAGCACAGAGCCGTGCATAACACACTTCCGCATGCAGGCCCTACAGTATGGATATAGCTACAGCTAAAGTATGACTACAAGATATATCCGTGCGATTCTGATGCGATTTTCGGGGTATTGGAGCCATGAGATGTCAACCTGTTTGTTTTGGCAATGTGGAAGCTCGTTCCATTTCGGCCGAATCGGTTTCTTTCGTTTCGAACACAAACGAAAGTTCAAATATGCATTTTCACTTTTCAACAATGGGAGGCCTCTCATTATGTAAACCCGTAGACCCCGAGCTCTACGGCGGATGCTGTAGATACATGTACATATGGTGCCGTATGTGTGTGTGTTATTTGTGAGTGCCCATAATGGGTCTGTGCCCTCTATTCTATTGAACCTTTGAGTGGAGGCTCTGGAATTGCCGTCCGCTGTTGGTGGGTTGCTGATGATGTTGATGTTGTGATGTCGTCGGGATGTCGCCATGTCGTTTTCCAGCTGGCGACTATGTCTGCTCTTGTAGTTATCGTAAGCTATCTATGCTTTGTGTGTAATTGAATAAATCTGTAGGGGGTTGCGGATAGAATGGATCTCGGATCTCGGATCTGTCTCCCTCCCACAGCCCAAAACCCACTTCCCACTGCCCACTGCCCACTGCCTGGTGCCTGCTGTCTACTGCCCATAATTTGTGTGGCTTGATTAACAAACAAAAGCGCTTTCGCAGTTTACAGCATAAAAGTTAAATTTAACTGTGTATAATGGGGGCTGCTGGCTCCTGCTCCCCCGGCAGGCCCCTCACCTGAAAGTCCCCCATTCGGAGGTAGTCAGCAGATTAGCTACCCAATTTAAAAGCTCAGCTGAGTCGAGTTAAGCCGCCGTCCCGCTCGCACTAGATATTAAATAATTCACAATTATAATATACTTCTCATCTTATTTTTAGGCCTTATCACATGAACTAAGATGAAATGTCTACGGGCCCAATTAAAACATTCTTTTGGTCCGTAGTCCGAGCGTGCAATTAAAAGCACTTTCTCGGCTAATTTGAATAATCAAAAACAATTTGGACTTTGCAATTATAAGATGAAGATTTATTGTCGACGATACCTTAAGATGGACCTCATTTCTCTCATAAACATGGAATGTGATTTGAGGTTCGTTTAGAGAGATTTATGAAGATCTTGCGGGTTCAAGTTCAGTTCAGATAAGTACGTCAGGAAGGTAATAAATAGGGTTTAAAAGTGTCAAGTGTACGTAAGCAGTAGCCATAAAAGATTATATTAAATGAAAAATGGTTTACACTTTTTACTGCTTAAAATCTTCCATGAAAGCTAATATTTTTCTTTAAATTTAATATTACATAGTGTAGATATAGTTAAGTCAAATTTCAATCTTACAAAGATTCTCGAATTAATGACCACCAAAACAGTTTTATTTACTCTTCCCAGAATTTATATGAATAGGAATAATAACTAACTTAAAAAGGCAAATATAGCAGGTAAACAAATGTTTTCAATGACATGTGTGTAGCGTTTCAAGCAAATATTATTTAGAGTCGCCAAATAATATGAGGTTTTTTTTTAGAAGAATTCGCCGGAAGATTCCTTATTTACTATAGTTCAAAATACATATACTCTCAGAATGTTTGCTTTACGTCACAGACCGCGAAAGTGTGTACCCAATAAGCAATCGATCTGAATGCCAAGTGGCTGGCTTAATGGCTTGGTAACCCATTTCGAGTAGGACCATTAGCCCCTTGGGCCTGCCAAGTAGAATCAATCTAGCCCAGAGTTGCGAAAGTGAAAAAGAAATTCGATGGGTCGCTCAGTCAGTCCGAGCACGTAATCAATAGAAATATGTCGCCTCCTCCAGATACCGAAGCCAATAACAGATACCGAACGAACCGATACTATATGCGAAACGTATCGGGCATTATTGACTGTGGCAATTATTTTCGGCTGAGCTCAGCTCGTCGACATCGACGGGCTGTCGATGCATTTGCGCATGCGTCCACTCATTTCGTTCCATTCCATACTCCACTCCCAGCCCAAAATGTGGGTCAAGTCAACGTGGGTTCGCAATTATGACACATTGTCCGAGCGACAGATATTTACCCCACAAAAGCAGAAATCGGTGTAATGATATTTGTAAATGTAAAAATTAAATAAACTATCGGACTCTGCTTTTTGGAGGGTTTTTCGGTAATTCGGTTTTTTCGGACTTCGGGTTTTGGTTTTTGGTTTTCTTTTTGATTTTTTTTAATGTTTTTTTTTTTTTTTTGCAATGTGATCTTTGTATCTGCTGCTTGCTTGTGGATGGCCATGATCCATGTTTATTTATTATGCTCCATCGTCTTTTCGCTGTCGTTATCGTTTTCGTTTTCGTTGTCGCTAGTCGTTGTCTCGTCTGTGTGCAAATTTTATTTGTAAATATGCAATGATTAATATTACAAATATACAGCAACAAAAAATTCAAAAATATGTGTTGCCTTTTAAAACTTTCTCGCAGCAACACAACCTGGATATGGATATTGCCTACAGTCAAACTTCTTTAAATCGTACCTAACTAAATAAATCCTTCCCTAAATATTTTGACTAAAAATATTTGGCACTAGTTAATTAGCTCTACTCCTCTCCGGTTTCTTATGAATCCCAAGCCAGAAGGTTTATTAGAAAATTTAAGTTAAAACACTTGACCTGTTAATCAAGGCTTTATTTAAATACAATGTATGTGTCAGGGCAAATGTTACGAAAAATTAATAATATTCAATTTATTCAGCTTAGGAGTTATCGAAGCTCCACTGTGGCATAAGCTGTGGGTCAAATATTAGCTAAAATGGGAATTGCATAACCCGACAAAAAAAGAAACAGCTCAAATATTTGTGGGCCAGGCCTGGCTTGCACTTACTTGTCAGACAAACATATAGCCGAAGATATTGGCTTTAATCGAAGAAGGCGATCTGAAGACGCTGGAGCACAGTTCGTGTTTCGATTTGAACTGACGTGATTTTAATCGAATTTCCCCGCTTTTTTTTTCCGAGGAACACCGAATCTAGGTCATTGACATAAAAGGGGGGCTTGCAAATAATTCGTTTGTTGTGGTCTCCGGTTTTCGTTTTTATTTCTTTTTTTCGGAACTTTGCACTTGCGGGGATTTCGAGGTCGTTCGTTCGGTTGGAAAAAAACTGATTCGACAAAAACGGTTTCGGAAAACGATTCTCGTTGACGATTGTGCAGCGATTATTAATAATTTTAGTTTGACACTATAGGCAAGGCAGGGTACGATACC
Source organism: Drosophila pectinifera (assembly GCA_008042775.1). Classification (NCBI taxonomy): domain Eukaryota; kingdom Metazoa; phylum Arthropoda; class Insecta; order Diptera; family Drosophilidae; genus Drosophila; species Drosophila pectinifera. Next base: position 37,132 of record VNKC01002638.1, read on the forward strand.
GATCCGATACCGATACTGATACTGGTACTGATAGCCACTCCTGACACACTAAAAAACTCCAGTCCGAAATTCTTCTGCTGGTTCTTCTTTTTCTTCTTCTTGGGCCCCCAAGAAATTTCTCCAAATATTTTCACTTTTGCGACAGCGCGAGAGAGAGGAGAGAGCGCGCGAAGAGAGCGAAGACCGTTGCGCAGACGCAAAGAAATCGAACTGACTGCGACTGCGGTAGAGAGACAGAGAGCGGTCGCGGGAGAGAGTTGACCGTTCTTCTTGCCCTTTTTTAACTGATTTCGATGTGATCGTTTAGCGACGCGTCCGCTTCGTCGGCCGTTTGGAACTCAACTAAACTTGGCTGCCGAAGAAGTGAAAGATTTATGCTGTCGGCGTCGAAGCTGCGCTGCCAAGAAAGGCGCACAAAAGAAAGCAGCGCAAAGAGAGAGCGGCACGGACACGTAAACCAAACGCGAGATGGCGATCGGACACAGCGTAAGAGAGATAGAGAGAGAGTGGAGAGCAAAACCCGGGAGAGAGGATGCAACAAGCTTTAATTGAAAAAGCCGCAAAAGAACAGTGTGTGTGTGGAAAAAGAAGTCGTGGAAAACGGAATGACGAAGAGAAGATTCAAAAGGGCGGGGGGGAATTCGATATGTGGTCAGCAGGCACTGACATTGACCACTCGCGATGACGCCGACAGCGACGCCAGCAGAGGCGAAAGAGGTCAAAGTACACACATAAGCTTCCCGAGTCGAGTATCAGGTATCTCTTCCTCTCTCTCACTCTCTTCCCTTCGTTGCGTGCGTGTGCATGCATAATCTTGCACTTGCCACCAGGTAACTGGCAACGCGTAAATTGACCAAAAAATACTTTCGTGTCTAATTGAAAGGCAAGTCACACTTGCGGTTAAGCAAGGAGGCGGGGTATAAAGAGCGGGGCTAAGTGAAAAGGGGCAGGCAAGGTGATTAATTCACCACAGTTAACTGTAAGAACTAATTGAGTGCACTGAAAAAATCGACACCTAAAAAGTGTCAGAATTTTGGCAATCTAATATTATAACATATGTAAGTCCTTGAATACTGAATAGTTTGGAAATTTTTTTTTCCTTTTGTGTTTTAATTGGTTTAAGTGCACATGGTAATTAATCTATACCAAATCTATTACACGTGTGATGGTAATAATTATTCCCATAAGTCAGCAGTTATATCTATCCAACTAATCCTATTCACTTAATTAATGTTCAGTAATGATTTCTTATTACAATTTTATTTACTACATCATAGTGTATCACGCCAAAAGTTATTATGCTAAGTTGGTTATTCTTTTCGCGTCAGTGAGTTCCGAACGAACTTTTAAAGTGAAAACTTGCAGACAATTAGAAAACCGTAATAATTCTAGTTACATTAGGTCATCTGAGTCGTACAGCATAACAGAAGCCCATTAGGACATTGAGTTGAGAGTTGAGAAAAAGGACAGTTGAACAAATAATTAATCAATGGAAAATCACTTCTTGAGATTAAAGATTTTAAAAATCCGTCATCGATTCCCTTTCCCTAATAAATAAATATGTCGGGAAATAATATCCACATAACTATGTAAAAGTACACTTTCGATATAGGATTATTATTACTTATAATTATAAATAAATATGTCGGGAAATAATATCCACATAACTATATAAAACTACACTTTTGACATAGGATTATTATTACTTATCTATAAAATATATAATCACATAGTCTTTTATTAATGATATTTTTCCACTGTGTACAATTAAAGGCGATTCTCAATTCTCAATGGATGGCAGTGGGTGTGTTCCGTTGATCTTTCTGCCACGTGCCCCGAAATCCTGCTAATAGTTTGGGTCAATATTGGAGTTTTTAATTGATTTTACATACACCACTTCTCACATTCCCAACCAAAATAGGCGAACGGAAAGCGGAAACTGCTGGCCAGATCGAAGAGTTAGCCAAGCGTGGGCTCAAGCGGCTCCTCCACCTCCACCCTCTGCAGTGCCAAAACTACAAGCAGAGCCGCCTCTAAAGTTTCTTGGCAAAAAACCATAAAATTTATTCGGGAGAGAATAATGCTGAAGCTGAGAGAGAGACCCATTTGCCTACTTTTAGGCTGAGCAATCTGACCGGAAATGAAGCAGCATAAAACAAAAGTTTTCCCTTCCTCTATGGCAGGCAATATTCACATTAAATGGGATGGAACAGAGCGCGTGTAACTCAAACCTCTGTTTTCCTCGGAAAAACATTCAGCACTGGCATTAAAGCTGTTTCAGAAGTTCTCGGATTTCTAATTTTTCTATTAGTACAATTTTTCAGTATTATTTCTTTGGAAAGAAGCACAGTTCCCCAAGACTTAATTTGCTTTAAGTATGATTTATAGATAGCTAATATTCTTTAAGCTGGAACTAGGTTTCCTCCAGCACATACTCATTCGAGTGTCACACTTTAGGGCTTAATAGGGCTTAACACCCCTACTCCAAACCCTCGGTCACATTTTCCGCCCACAGCTTTGCTCATTTGTATTTTTTTTAATTACACAAAGTTACGGCATTAGATGGCGCCCTGTTGACAGGACCTTCTCCTTGCTCTGCCTCGTGCCCGTACTCGTCCCTGTCATTTTCCTATTTTCTCGGCTGTGAAATGGCAAACACTCACACACATGGTCACAATGGGAAATCGACGGGGTGGTGGGGGTTGTCGGTGGCTTAAGGTAGACAACAAAACGGGGAAAATGACATAATGCACTTGAAATGTTATCGCCTCGCTGTCGAGTGCAACAAATACACTGGCACACAAAGGCACACACTCTCGCACACTCGCACACACACACTGATCGGTCGGAAAATCTACGATTAAATCGACATATTATTTATGGGAAACAATTAACAACGGCCAGGCTGTCAGCATGTTCATTCATCTCGAGGCATACTTTCGGGCATCTGGGCATCGCCACTTGCCACTTGCCACTTGCGGCCACCCCTTGTGATTTTTCCTAAAGTTTTCTGGGCGCGATGCCACACACTACTCACACATCGTATAGTTTTTTTTGTCGAATCAGCTCAGTTGGCGGAACATTTCCAGCCCTTTTCGCGCATTTTCGCAAACATTTTCACCGTTTATCGAAGTACAGCGATTTAAGGCGAATTTTTCTATAATTTTTTTAATGGAGGAAACTTTTGAAGTCGCGTCTCGACCGCCTTGAAAATCAATTGGAAAATGCCTGTGTTTCATTCTTTTTCCTTTTTCCTCCCAAGCTCCTCGAGATTATTTCACGCGCCTGCTCTCGTTTCGCGAGAGATACAATATTGGAGAAGTCGAGAGAAATCAAGAGAGACTCAGCTCGCTCGCTCGCTCTTTCGGTGCCATTTTCTGCTACTATTTTCCTGGGCGTCTGCCGGCTTTTCCTGGGGGGTTGTTAGGTATTGCCTGCTTATATAATGTGCCCAACCAGCTGACTCAACACCTCTATCAATCCGATAGATGTACCAGATAAGATAGCCTCTATCTATGGGGTTTATTGGTTTAATATTAATACTGGCTGTACATTTATAGCCACTGCTTGTTAAAGTAATTTTCTAGGGAAATTAATAATTTTATGGAGCATAATTCTAGGCTGACACAGGCTACACTGTTACTCTCTCCCACTCACTCTCTCTTCCTGACTTTAATGATTGAATCTCTTCGCATTTTTCGCTTAAAGCTCGGCTTGCTCTCTTTGGCGGAAACACAAAACGGAAATGTCAGATTTTCTGCTAAATTTTTTACAACCGTCGACGCCAAAAAGCAGCGACATTCTCCGGATGAGATAATAAACCCAGCGACATACATTTTTTTTATGGGCAACGTTTGCGCGCGGGGGCTGAGCAGTTGAGCTGAGCGCAGGGGCTGCTTCTAAAAGGGGGCTAAAAATAAGTGCCAAATGAGAAAGAAAAAACAAGAAAAGCATGCTCAAACTAGGCAAACAAAATTATGCTAAAAATATGCCAAAAATGATGCTAAAAATAAAGGCAGATAACTGAGTGTTAAGAAGGGGCCTTGAGGAGCCCCTTCCTGTTCGCATTGCTTTTCGCTTTTTTTTTTAAGGGCGTGTACGTACCGGCTCCAAAACGAAAGTGAGGTTAGAAACGCGTGTGTGGATGCTGCGGCGATTTGGAACTGAACTGGATTTCCGGTGCTCCTCGATTTCCATCCACTTTTTTCCTGGTTGTTCACCCAATTTGTTTTTGGAATTGATTTAATTGCTTGCTATTATTTGCAACACACTAACACACACACACGTTGCCAGGCATTTCGCGTCGCGCTTGTTTCCTTTTTGCTTTTTCCTGTTTTTTTTTATTATTCTAACACACAGGCCTCTTTTCGGAGCAAGAAGGAAGGTACCGTTGTTTTCGACGCACTGCTCGAAATGCGAAATGTGACTGAGGCAGGAAGAGGAAGAAAGCTTCTGGCGAACCCGGCCGCCTGCAATTTTCGCTCTCTCTTCCTCGCTCTCCTTTCTCCACCCTCGCGCTCGCGCTCACTTTCTCTGTCTCTTTTCCGCTGCTCTCTCCTGCGCTCTCCTTGATATTTTTTTTTCGGTGGTGAGTTGACGAAAACACACGCACGGTCTGGGGGCTGATATTGCTATGATTTTTCCCACCACCTTGGCCGCTTTTTCCTATTGAATGAAATCCACTTTGGTCTAGTTCTTCTTCCTATTCGCTGCGCTTCTTCTTTCCGCCTGTTCCGACCCCTTATGCGCCTGCGTTAACTGAAAGACAACAAATTATTCAACGGCAAACAGAATAAACTGATTTTTCGCACTGCACTGGGTGCCATAAAAATCAGCGCTAACTGCGGTTTGAATTAACCGCCAGTGTTGCCACGCCGCCATTGAAATAGAGTTGCCACTAGGCGGTTCATTTAAATGCAACTCTAACGTCATTATTCAAAATAAATATTTTTGGAAGTCCTTTTGTAGTATTATATTATTATATCAAGGGCGAATTATTACAACGGTATTAATATTAATATTAATTGTAGTAGACTACTGCAACGAGCAAAGCGTTCACTTTATAAAGTGTCTTAAAATACATTGTTGTAAGGTATTTTTTTGTAGTAAAGTTATTAATCATAAATTAGTTATTTACAATATTGCAATGCATTTTGCACTATTTAGTGAAATCAATTCAATATATAGTGAAAATGAAGTTATAATAAAAGAGTCTCTGAGGTATTTCAAAAATGTTTAAGCATAAATATATATATACTTGTAATATATTTAATTTTATACTAATTAGAAGCTTGCTTTTTTCATATTAAAAGTACTTTTACGTATCTCAAAGAGATAAAGCCACCCAAATTTTATTTGAGCTTTAGATCTCTGTTGACTTTCTATTAAAATATCTGGAATCGAGATAGCCTTCGTAGGCCCAAATATTTTTACAATAAGCAAGGTCGACAGCCGATTGCAGTGCGGCCCAACATAATGTGAAAATCAAAGCAGAAATACGACAAAACAAACCAAAAGTGCATTGTCATTTGGGGACGGCGGGGCCTTAACCTGTCGGCTATATAGACCAGGGGGCCGGGGCTGGTGGTGATGACGGCTCTAGCCACTCTGCATATTAATCAATTTTAGCTGGGCCGCCACTGTAAACACATCAAGACAAATGGACGCAGCGACACCAGAGTGGAAGTACTATATGCTCTTAAAGAATTAATAATTGATGGATCAGGACAAGCTGAAAAGCTAATTAAGTGTACATAAATTTAATTTATAAATGCAAAAGTTATTAAAACATATCTTAAGGATCATATACATTAAGGTCTGCATTCATTCTATTAATTAGCTTGACAGATTCGATTATGAATAAATGGTATTAAATTAATAAGACTGTAACCAGGAAAAAACATTTATTTTATTTTACAGGATTCCTTAAGGTAAATTAAATGCCACTTAAATATATAACATAGTATGTACATACAAAATTTAATCAATTAAACTAAGATCAATCTTGGACTTGCACATATTTATTTTTTCTATTAAAAAATTTGAAGATGCATGACTTAAATCCGGTATTACCCCTCGAACCGCTCCCTGTAGAGGAGGGTATTGCCGGGGACAAGCGTCTTTAAAACGATAACAAATAGGTGAGATAGGTGAGGTGAGACAGCGGCAAACAGACAAAAGCCACACATGAAATGGAACCCAAAGCCGAACTCATTACTCATGCGCCCTGGGTGACGTCGCCGTCGGCCAAGCCCGCCTCGATCACAAAGCAGCACCTCCGGACTCCCATCTTCACCTGCTGCTCCCCGCCCCCCAGCGCTGCTCCACTGCAACTCCACATCCAACTCGCGATGACGGAGCACAAACTCGCGCTCGGTGGATGCCCATCGGAGGCGTCATAAGATCACAAGTCCGCAGACCAGCAGTAGCCAAGTAGCGCTGACTAAGTGGAAATGCGATTAACCAACAAGAGTCTTTTTTGTGGTTTTCCTGTCTTTGTAGGGAAATTAAATTGAAGACACGTTGGCTGCCACTTGAGGTTAACGCGATCGAAATTGCATTGTTAATGGCGACGATTGATTTGTTTGTGGTTTCGATTGCAAAAGGGAGAGGATGGGCAAAGTTAAGTAATTATATGCCATAAAGGCTTGTAAGTAGTCAACAAGGGATTATGGTGTATAGTTGAGAGCACAGAGAGAAAGGTTAGATGTAATTGATATGATATATAAATGTACTTGATATTAATATAGATGTAATTGATATGATATAATATTTAAATGTACTTGATAATGCAATACATACTTATTACAATTCCACTTAATATTTATATACATGTTAAAATTACTTTGTAAATGCAATAGTACTTATTAAAATATTAAATCAAATATATATAGTTATAGGTACAAACCTCTTTCTAACTGTGTTTTAGAAAATGCTAATTTAATTGATTGCAGTTGACGTAGGTTTATGTTGAGAGGCTCATCTTTGGACCCAGCTCTAGGAGATGTTAATTTCCAAACTGTTTACTTTGTGACCGCAGTTTCCCTATTGTTACCTCATCTCAACGCTGTTCCCCTCTCTGTTTTCCACCTTCGACGAACTGCGGCGACTTTCCTTCGCGTGTCGCACATATTATTGCCAATTTTGACATTTCTTTTTTGGTAAAGAGCGGGGTCGTACCCTCGACACGCCCGTAATTACGGCCCAGGTGTGTGTGGGCGCTCTTTGGGGACTAGTTGCCGAGGCCTATAACTCTGGTCTTGGTATGTCTCCCACTTTTTTCGTTCGCTTTACCTGGCATTTTATCTAGGTCAACTGCAATTGAACCCGTCGGAAGGGAAACGAGCTTAGAAAGCTCGGAAATCGGATGCGGATGACGTCTTTTAACCGAGGGGTTTGTTATAAAAAACCTCTTCAGCTGATTTGCATTTTTCATCGGGCTATTATCTAGGGCCTGTAATTAAAACTCTGCATCACTCAATCGACTAATCGAGGCATTTTGCATAATAATGCGAAGTAATAATAATAACCCAATTAGCCACACTAAAAACGTGATCGGTGAACACCTCATGCGATCTACTGCTGCTCTTCCTACCTTTTAATGCAATGCCCTCATTGGAACCAAGCCCAACTCACCAGAATCAGCAGAATTCGACCATTGTGTACTTGGCCGTAATAAATTGGATATGTCAGCCAACTGTGTCGTGTGCAGGTGAATAAAAGAACAAAAACACAGTAGCAACGTGAAGAGTTTGCAAAATTGGTAAGAAAATTTAAAGGGAATTTGTATTACAACATTTTTAGGGTATAAAATATCAGAAGGCAGCGTAGCTCTGTGTGCTTCAAGAGAATACTTTCCTGTATGGACAATAAATATACAGCAAGTTGCAATCTCTTTAATTAATTTTTTTACAGCCCATTAAGTCTATCGAAGTATATATAGACCTTATAATTACTTTGAAGTTTTTAAGCAATAACCGAGTATGTACTCGTTAAACGGATACTAAACAAAGTCTATTAAAAGCTTTAATATATTATATAAAAAATACATTAAAATGCATTTTTATAATCATAAATTTTAATTATACAAATATTTAATGAGGCAATTTTTCAAATCTCCTGGAGCTTCCTTCGATAAAGTGGTAACAATAAATAGTCAAATTATATAGCATTTCAATTCCGCCTCACATTTTTTAGAAATAATACGGATAATAGAGTAATATTTAAATTATACCTAACCCGTAATGTCAGTTTTTTTTTGCCCGACAAATGCCGATAAGTGACAGTATTCAAATTCAAATTGGGATAATTTCGGCTAAACATTTTAAGGCCCATAATTCAGTACGGCATTTGATTCGTGCTTTTTGTTTGATGCGAGTCTTTATGGCTCACTCGGAAAGCCGTAAAGGCATTGCCAGATCCACTCAAAGATACCACGCACTCGTAATAGATCCAGCAATAGCGCGATTTGGAGAGTCAGCTTTCTCGGTCTCAGTTACCAAAAGTCGGGCCCCAGTCGCTGCTCCGCTGGCCACTCAAAGCTCTCTCGGCCAGGTATTGTTCAGTTTTGGGTTGCTGTATTTTTGCCTGACTGCTGCTGCTGAGTTTGCGTTTGCGACTCGGGCCTGGCTCTTGATTATTTTATGTTCCGATTTTCATTACGTGACCCGAAGTCTTTGCGAGCTGAGCTCAGGAACAACGCGGCTACTCAGAGTCAGAGTCAGAGGCAGAGACTTAGAAGCTCAGTAGCTCGGCGAGTGAGTGCTTTCGGCATTACTTCCAGAGCTCCATAGCTCCATAGAGCTCTATAGAGACTGGAGCCATCAGTCTTCAGTGAGCGTGCGTCGGCATTGGCAGCAAGTTGGCTAAAAGCGGATCCGATCCGACACACCGATCCACCACCTCCTTCGCAGTGACCAGTGACCGCCCTCCCCCGATCTCCTCTTGGTTAGTCAGTCAGTCAGTCAGTGAGTTCGCCAGTTTGCACTTGGGCTTAGCATCTGCCCAAGTCGTGCTGCTGGCCATTAAATCAAGTGCAAAGTGAAACCCTCACGGCGTGGTGCAATCGATCGATCGAAAAGTCGGTGGAAGTAATACAACTAATAATCGCAGCGAACAGAGTTTGCCAACCAATTGCCAAACAATCGAGGCGGAAGTGACGAAAGAGTTCTGTTTCTGTTTAGTTTTGGAAAAGTGTAATGTGAATCACGAGAATACCATTTGTTTTTATCCACGATCGTTGCCTGGGCTGGCGGAAAAGTCCATTGGAGGAAAAGCCGTTGCCTTAGCTCTTCGATTTTCACTTAAATGTTTGTTTTCATAGCTTTTCCAGTTTTCCTCGCCGCTCGCAGCCGCTCTCTTTGCGTGAGCTCGAGTGCTTGTGTGTGAGAGTGTGTTTTTCTTGAGTTGCTTCGGTTTTTCGCGACACCGCACTGAGTGAGTACGTTTTCCATGTGGCTTTTCCAGGCTGCGCTGGAAAATTCATGGGCGGCAAAGCGAACTAGCTAGAATGTTCTTTGCAAGTAGTAGCTCTCGTTAACAGTTTATTTTATTTATATTATATACTTTATGTTCTGGGAACCTGACGCGTGGCTCATTTGAGCCCGACAGCTTCTCCAAAGTTATTTATATTTCTATTCTGTGTGGCCTAACATGGAGTTTTATGCCGCAAACCGGTTTGCCAAATGTCTGGAAGTGCAAATAAATAAAACTACAATTTCTGGTGTATAATATCCACAAACAAACTTCTTTCAATTGCCAAAGGTTGAAGCTCAAGCCATTTAATGGAATTTCCAATATTAAATACAATTTCCTTAAGGAGATAACAGGCAGTAACAAGATGCCAAAAAGTTCGTGGCTTAAGTCTTTCGTTTGCCATTGGAAGGAGTCGATGTTGTCTTCAAAAATAAAAGGTTCAATCAGCCCGCTTTGTTTCTGTTTATTTTGTGATGGGATTTCAATGTTAAGGTCTCAACACACAGCAATTTAATGCTAATGCCCAGCCCAAGTGCGATTCGCTCGCTATGTTTTTTTCTGTGTTTTTTCGTCTTGTTTTTTATGGCGCATTGAATCGCACACACCCCGCCATCAGCAGCCACTCCTCCCCTGTCGCACAAAGCGACCATGTGCCTAGCATAAACAAACAAATTATTGTTACACATTTGGTTGCCAAGGCGGAAATATATAAAATCGGGCAAAAATGCCACCATTCAAATGGACTCGAATTGAATGGAACGGAATGAAATAAAAAATAAAATCATAACAGCACATGAAGAGAAATCAATGCTCGGGCCGAGCTGAGAGAGATCTGTTGTTCATCGTAAAATAGAAAGTGACCAAAATGGATCTTTAGTCATAAACAAAACCCAAAAATTCGTCACACTCAGAGGATACCCTAACCGTCATCAAGGGTCTCTCGGCTCTCTTGGCCAATTTCCCATGCTTCCATCATTAGGGTCTAGTTTTATTTCTATTTTTTGCCTATCTTAGCCTAGGGCTTGAATTTGGTATTTGCCATTTAGAGGCTGCAAAAGAAATTTACAAACATTTAATATGCAGACACAGTTGCTGCTATAGCCGTTATATATATAAACTCCGACGCAGAAAGACCCAGCTGAGCTCCAGTCATTTGTCTACACAGAAATTACGAACGGAGACGTAGCAAAATTATGCAAATCTTAGGGCATATAATAGCCACAGGTATATCTGTAAATATCTGTATAAAAGAGTTTGTTTATATGCTCAGTATATAGCGGCTCAGGTGCTTCTCCAGTGGAAATGCAAAGTAGGAGATGAGCAATATTCTACAACAAAAAGGCTCTTTCCAAGCGCTTCATTGCATTCTTCTTTACGGATATATTCAAGTGACATAATTAAAAAAATATAAAAAAGGTTTAACACTTCAAAAAACTTCCTTAAATTCTTTTCATTAAATATGACAACTTACTAAATTTAGTTTCTTTTTAATTTATGCCAAAAGAATACAGTGATAAATGACTGTTTCTTAATCTATTGCTTTAATCAATTTCTGGTATAATTATAAATTAAACTAAAGATTTGGCATTCCTTTTAACAATACCTTCAGGCAAGGAATAATATATCAAAGTGATTTGAATCTCGGAGCACACAAGGTCTTTGGCCCAAATATAGAATAAACGCAATAAACCAATGTCAAGTTCAACGCTCTGATCCGAGCCCTTCGAGGCCCATCAATAACTCGAGTCGTGAGTCCCGGAGCCAAAACCAGTTGGCCCAAACCACCGAAGAACCCCACGAGGGCCAGCAAAAGTATTACAAATACGCCGTGGAAATATGACAAAAATGCTGCTGGGCCAGGCCAAAATGGCGCTGTGCGGAGATTCGGATCCGAGATTGAGGAAATTAAATGCAAATCATTCGGATGGGGGCCAGGCCAAGATCAGCGGACAGCCGAAAACCGAAGTCTGAAGTCTGAAAACAGAAACCAGTTAACTTCGATTGGTTCAATGTTGGCCGATCTGGCGGCGTTCTGTCTCAGATCCCCAGAACCTCTCAAGTTCGACTGTAATTTGCATAATTCTGGACTCCGCCACATGGCAGACTTTGCTCGAAAGCGAAACGAAATTGCGCAAAAAATGTGTTGAGTCAGCGGACCTGGTAATATTTTGTATTTTTGGGGGCTGTCCGACCTGTCAGTTGGCCAATTACAAGCGAATCAATTAGCGCTTGGGTGTTAGCCCCCAAAAAACGCGCCACTATAACATCTGAGTTTCTGTACCGACTTAGGGAGAGATATAGTGCGATTTTCGGCGACTCATCTGCATACGAAGACAACGCAGCACGACGATCTTTGGAGACCTGACCGTGACCGAGCATTTCCATTGAGCCAAAGCCGAGCGTTCCGGCCAGACTCCAAGCTTATGGATAGATAGATAGATAGATAGATAGATCGCCACCTCCTCCTTCTCCGCCAACGGACAACTCCACTCGAGATCTCTGCCTGGTCGGCCTTGACACAAATTTGGAAGCGCCGAGCGAGTCACACGAAAATGTTCAAAATTAATCTCTCCTCCAACAAATCCAACAAATTGTTACGCATTTCGTTAATTATCTTTTCCACCTGTACACCTGTACAAAGAGCTTGGGCAACGCGCGCGCCGTGTGAGATCTAACTACATCGGTTATACCTTGGTTTGATTTCTTTTTTCGGTTTTCGGTTTTCGGTTTCTTTTTTTTTCGGATATACGCGTCATTTGCCATTAATTAGTCGGGCTATTGATGGTCTTTGCCTGGCTTTTGCCTTTGCCTTTGGACGGATCGAACAAAAGGCGGTCTTGTGAATGGCTTGGCAGTTGGCAGTTGGCAGTTGGCAGTTGGCAGCGGGAAAGTACAGTTAGCAGTGTTGGGCAACGGCCATGAGGTCGAAAGTGTGGCGGGCCGAAAGCTTTACAGGGGTATTAATTACCCTTGAGCTTAGCCGCTCTAATCAATTTGTTGACTTGGGTAAGAGGTTAATTCGCCTTAATTGTGGGAAAGTTGAAGTGCACAAGGCACAGGAAATTCACCTATTTGATGGTTGATTATAGACACTATATTCTTTAAGTGCAGTGTGTCAAGAGTATAATTAAAAAGAAGTTCTCCTTTACGATATATTTAGGCTAACCTTATTCCACAGCCTATCAAGTAGCCCCCAATTAATCCCGTAATTGTTTACCTGTAATTACCAGTGGATTACCTTGCCTGCCGTATTGTTAAGTGACAGCTGGACAGACGTGAGGCGGCGCCCAGAAATAATTACCATTTATTTACTTGTTTACGAATAAGTGCATCGTCTCTTCCGCTTAATAAGCAGGCGGAAACTAAACTAAATATGGGGAACATTTCTAAGCCCAATTGCTAACCTTAAAAAATGTTTTCTATATTTTAGTCAGGGAAGATTATATTAACATATTAGTCCGTTGTTCTTAAACCCTTTATTATTGATTTGAACAGTTGTACATGTGGGTTAGTGGTTTTGAAAACAGTAACGATAATATTCCCAAACTCAGCCAACTGCAGTATGTGAATTAAAATGTTCTCTGGATTGGGGTTCAATCCTTAATTTCCAGTTATCAGCTATAATGTTCTAAGTCTCCGGATGGCATTACCCGTCGTACCCTCTGATCGGCGCTACTCGGCGTAGCTTTCGGCAAAGGCGCGCCATGTTTCGCTGACCGAGCTGCGTAGGTTGGCCATGTAGAAGTTGGGTCCAGCCACCTCTGGCGGGATCCTGAGCCGCCGAGAGTAGCTGGCCACCGGCGTGGGCTTGCGAGCCACCGCCGGGCGCGACTTGATGGTCATCTTGAAGCGGGGCGGCACCACGGGCTGGCGCTCCCCCTTGCGCTTGGGCTTCCCCTTCTTTTCCTTCCTGGGGAAAACGCGGATCGGCCGCGGCATCTGCTCGGCGTCGGACAGCGGCTGGGGTTGGGGTTGGGCCTCCAAGGGTTCCGGATAGAAGGCCGTCTGCCGGGCGAACTTGTGATACTGCTGGACGATGCCGCTGGGTCGTCGCTTGCGGAGCAGCATTAAAGTCGTGGCCTTGAGGCGGTCGGTGGGGGGCACCAACTGGTGGTAGCCACGCCTCTGGCCGTCGCGTGCATAGGAGGGCGGGTGGACCACCACCTTCTTGCGGCGAATGTGCGGCTTCACCTCCACGCTGGTCTCCCCCTCCCGAGTCGCGGGACAGGTGTGCCAGGTGTGCCAGTACTGCGCTTCTTGCTCGGCCTCGCGCCTCTTCAGCCACGCCTTAGTGGGCCGGTTGGGATCGTAGACCAGTGAGAGGTCTCTCGCCTTCCAGTCGTCTTCCGCGTCCCCCTTCGTTTCACCTTCCGCTCTAGGGCTTTCCTCCCCTTCCGCCCTGGGATCTTTCTCTCTCCAGTCCATTTCGGCATCCGGTTGTGTTTCGCCTTCAGATCTTTCCATGAGCTGCTTCAGACGTGTCTGGAGGCCGGAGTCCAGAGACTGGCTTCTCACCCGCCAGTCCTCCTCTCTCTGGCCTCTGATCCGCCAGTCCTCAATTCCCGCGTCCGCCCTCGGACTCCTCACACGCCAGTCTTCCTCCTCCCCTTCGGGTCTCCGGCTTTGCAGCCGCCAATGCTCGTCTTCCGCCTCCGCCTTCCGGCTTTTCGTCCGCCAGTCCTCTTCCTTCTGGCCTTTCACCCGATAGTCCTCTTCTCTCTGGCCTCTCACCCGATAGTCCTCTTCTCTCTGGCCTCTCACCCGATAGTCCTCTTCTCTCTGGCCTCTCACCCGCCAGCCCTTGTCTTCGCCTTCCGGGTCCGCTTCCCCTTCCGCACTCTGGCTCCTCACCCGCCAGCCCTTGTCTTCGCCTTCCGGGTCCGCTTCCCCTTCCGCACTCTGGCTCCTCACCCGCCAGTCCTTGTCTTCGCCTTCCGGGTTCGCTTCCGCTGCAGCCCTCTCCATGAGCCTTGCCAGCCGTTTCTGGAGACCGTAGTCCTGAGGCTGTCTGCTCACCGGCCAGTCCTCACTCTCCCCTTCGGGTTTCCGGCTTTGCAGCTGCCACTGCTCGTCTTCCGCTTCCCAGCGCGGCCTTTTCACCCGCCATTCTTGATCTCTCTGGCTTCTTACCCGGTAGTCCTCTTCTTTCGTTTCACCTTCCGCCCCCTGGCTTCTTACCCGGTAGTCCTCCTCTTCCGCTCCCGGATTCGTTTCCCCTTCAGACTTCATGAGCCTATTCAGGCGTCTCTGGAGGCCAGAGTCCAGAGACTGGCTTCTCATCCGATAGTCCTCCGCTCTCCACGCCTGCCGTTGCTCGTCTTCCCCTTCTGCTTGCCTTTCCCCTTCCGACCTCTCCCGACTCCTCATCAAGCCTCTCTGGCTATCGAGGACCTGCGATCTCTTCTGCGCTTCGACTAGGTCCATCGCTTCCTTCTGGATTTCTGGGCGGTAAGTGATGCCGGAGGTGTTGATTTCCCTCTTCGCTTCCGGCCGACTCAGCCACCGTCGGCGGTTCAGCGCGATTATCTGCTCCTGCCGCTTCTGGTGCTCGGAGGGGTCTTGCATGACGAAGCGCCTTCGGTTCTCGGGACTTGTCTCACCGCGCTCGAAGTGATCCTGGACCCGCTGCTGGGCCTCGAGGCGCCGCTGCAGCCTCTGCTGGTCGTACTCCTGCTGGGTGTGCCGCTGCTTGTTCTTGGCTATGTACAGGCGGTCATTGCAGTGGGACTCGTATCCGATCTCGTCCAGGCGCTTGGGGAAGTCGGGCGACCACTGGCTGTCCCGCCAGGGATTCTCGCGCGGAACACTGATCGGCTTCCTGTTGGCCGCGTCTATCCGGGCCTGGGTCAGGTCGTCGAAGGTATAGCGGTCGGCGTAGTGCCGCCTCTGCAGGCCACGGAGACCGGACACATGCCCGCTGTGGGGATGGAGGCTGCCTATCCGCCAGCAGTACCTCGCACCCAGCCGGCCCACCTTCAAGCTTTTATTCATGTTGCCAAGGACAAAAACGGATAATTTTGCAAATTCCGTACTAAAATTTGTTAAGCAATTTTTATGATTTCGGAAATTTTCAAACCAAAAATTTTGTGAACTGAACGCTTCGAAAACTGGGAATATTATGCGGAGCTAGATGCCAAGACATCTGACTTTCCACAAGGAATGCAAACTCAATGCTTCCTAGGATGGACATTGGAGCAGAGCCGGAGATTCGGGGCCTACTGGATGGCTTAGGTTGGACACAAAGTCTGGTTATGCCTTTAATTTACTTATTCCACCATACTTCAGTTTATTGGAAGCTCAAGTACATGTTCCTTTAAGATTTCACTTAAAACAAATTTATTAAATAATTCCTCATACAGCATTGATTACCTTTAGTAATGTTTTTTTATTAAGAGTCAGTAGAAAGTCTTAAGAAGTCCTAGAATTACATATCTCATTCATAAACCCCGAGATCTTCTTCTAGGCTTGCATTACCATGATTAAATTGTCTCATGAGCAGTCTCCCTCTGAAGTATACTTCACACCCTAAAAAAGCTATTCAAAAAGATGGAAATTAGAAAGCAGGGAGAGTTTAAGTATGTGCACCTTCAGAGCGATGTCTAGACATTCACCTTCCGGCAGCTTTGGCCGCAACGTGCACTCCACTTCCATCTAATTTTGATAACAGATTTATGATGCACTTCCGCCGCCGGCTCAACTTGACACACTGAGGTGTCGTCTTGCCGGTTTCTCGGTCAACTGCCCTCGATGCCGGCTTTTTCTTTGAGCACTACTACTACTGTTGGGCTAATGAACTTGAACCAAGCGATTTCATGGCTCGTTTCCTTGTCTCTTTCGCTTCCTGCAGCTTGCCCCAGCCGAATCCAACGCTCAGCAGCAAATTGGCGCCGCCGACGAATCTCGAGCCCTACACCATGGCTGTCATCACGGAACATGGCGGCACCAAGGCCGCCGACTGCCCGCCGGAGAACAACAACACCGGAGTTGTGGCGAACGGGAAGCTCCGGGTGAACGGCTCCAGCCAGCGGCACCAGCTGAGCACGGCTCTGACAATCCCGGAGTTCTTTGCCCACAAAAACATCTTCCTCACCGGCGGCACTGGCTTCCTCGGAACCGTCCTGATTGAGGCTCTGCTGGACACACATCCGGACATCGGAACCATCTACGTCCTGGTGCGGGGCAAGCGCAAGTTCGATCCGAACGAGCGGATCCGTCGCCTCCTCCAGAAGCCGGTAAGTCTGGTGGCGTTGCGGGGCACGCCCCCTGACACGAATCTGCCCCGGGGGCGCCGGGGTCTACATGGTATCATTAAGGCCAATTACGAGCCTCTTTATGGAGCGTTAATTTGTCATAGCCACCGCTACCGACCTCTGCGATCAGCTTTTAGTTTCTTTTTTCTTTCTAATTATTTCCGCTTTTTGAAGACGAATGTGCGGTACACTTTTTGAAAGTAAAAATAATACATACATTATCTTCAGCCATTATAACTGCTTAACTCTGTATTCGATCCCCTTGGACATATAAATATAATCCATATAATCCATCAGTTAGATTAGCAACTTACCAGGAACATAAAATCGAACTTTAAAGAGTATGCAAGTCGGCCAAAATCTCTTTTATGTTTGCTTTTGCTACTTACTTTCTTACGACACTCATCGCACATTGTTAATTATATTTTAAACGCACTTTTAATGCCGCAACAAAAAGCAGTTAAAAGCAAACCAACGTTGTTGGTTTTAGAAATTGCTTACTTGCCAGTATTTATCTCCCATGAAAGCCCAAAACGCAGAGGTAAGCACTTAGCGGTGAAAATAAAACTTTGTACGGGGCAATGTGGGCGGGGCCATGTGGGCGTATTTACCATTCCACCTTCAGACCTGCACTACCCTATTAGTAGTTACTTTATCACTTTGACCAACCCCAAAATAGATTTTCGAAAAGTACTCGGAAAAGACGCTGGCCAAGGTGGTCCCCGTGGTGGGGGAGCTGAGCGAGCCGAACTTCGGCTTCGCCCCCGAGCTCCTCCAGGAGCTGATCGACCGCGTCAACGTGATCTACCACAGTGCAGCCACCATCAAGTTCAGCTCCCCGCTGCGCACCGCCATCCGGACCAACCTCACGGGAACCATGCGCACCATCGAGCTGGCCAAGCAGCTGAAGCAGCTGGCCGCCTACATCTACTGCTCGACGGCCTTCTGCAACAGCAACAATCGCGGCCTGATCGCCGAGGAGGTGTATAAGTCACAGTTCGATCCGTACGAGATGATGAAGATGGCCGAGGACGACGCGGCCTGGGAGGACTTCACCGACCAGAAGTGCAAGGGCTACATCCGGGACCATCCCAACACGTATACGTTTACCAAGAACCTTTCGGAAAACCTGCTGATGGCCGAAATGTCCGGGCTGCCAGCTGCCATAGTCAGGCCATCGATTGGTGAGTGATTCGAAGCGGTTTCTCCACCTGTTTACACAACTAACAACCTATGGTTAAGCCAACATTATCTTGCCGTATAATCAAAGTTTGGCACTTAACCAAAACTCAACAGCCACTCTCATAGGACGATAATAGACACGTACGGTGTTTTAATTGAACGATAACTGGACAACATGGTTGTTTTCACACGTTATGTCTATATACTTCAGCATAACTGATCGCAGTTTCTAGTTTTGACTTTATAATTAATATACGAAAACTTAACAAGGGTTTTTAAATCAATTTGTGTATAATATACATGGAAGAATATATAATTTTTAGATAAACCCATGGGAGTTGTCTAAGCTAACTATATCGGAGGTAACTCTAAGCAAAGCAAAGTGACTAAATCTAGGGATAACTCCCTAAGAATATATAGCAACAGATTAACCCACTTCCTTATTCCTTCTTCTTTACAGTTTATGGCACACTGGAGCACCCGATGAAGGGCTGGGTGGGCAATGCGAACTCTGGTCATCTCGGCTTCCTGGCCGGCTTCGTGAAGGGAATTTTCCGGACGATGTGCGGGAGTGCGAATGCTGTGATCGACATCATACCGTGCGACTATGTGATCAACTCGTCCCTGGTCATGGGCTGGTACGTGGGCACCCGGGAGCTGGAGCAGCCCGAGATCATCCACTGCACCTCCGGGGAGGTCAACCCGCTGACCCTCTCCGAGTTCTGCACGATCATCAACGACAGCGTGGAGCGGCATCCGCCCAACAGCTTCGTGTGGAAGCCGGCGACGAAGCTTCGCAATGGCTGGCGTTACAATCTGTTCTTCTATCTGTTCCATCTGCTCCCGGCGATGGTGTTCATAATCCCAGAGAAGCTGTTCGGTATCGGAATGCCTCAGCACACGTAAGAGGGATTAATTAATAAATATTAAATATTAATTAATAATTTAAATATTCACCACTCCTTCAGGGCCTACGAGTACATGAGGGTGTTCCAGAAGGGCACCAAGGCGTTCGACTACTTCCTGGACAAGGACTTCCGCTACTCCTTGAAGAATGCCCTGCGCATATCCGCCCTGATACCCGACAGCGATCGGAGGCGCTATAACTTCGATGCCAGCCAGTGCGACTGGTCGGAGTTCATCGATCGCTGCCTCATTGGCATACGACGCTTCTACTTCAAGGAGTCGGCAGTGACCACGGAGTGGCACCGCAACTACTGGAAGGTGTAAGTTACTCTCTATGGCTCTATGAGTGCTCCTTATCTGATGAATACAATTCTCTCATCCCATCAGGTTCAACTTCCTGTACTACGCCGGCTATGCTGTCATATTCGCCGTCCTTTACTTCTCACTGACCTTCTCCCTCGGCCTGCAGGTCGGCCTCACGCTGGCGGTTCTGATCTGGGGGTTCCTGGTCTGGTTGTAGCCTGGATTCGTGCAGCGCCAGGCGCTGGATTGTGCAATATTTCCGCGCAATCTCGGAGTCTGCTGCTCTTGGTTGCTCGTTTCCATCCGTAGTTTGTTCTTAGTAGGGTATCATGTATTTTACTTTTAAGTCTATTCACGCAAGCCAAGTACAAGTCAGACGGAGAGTGTATCATAATTAACTAACGATCGAAGCAACACTAGATACGAATCTATCTATTCACCAGCAATGCAAAAGTAGCCCAAAACTTAGTCACATTAACTAAACACTAAATGGTAAACTAATGAACGATTTGTACATTGTTGTAATAATTACCCGGTTTATAGTCAAATAGTCGAAGAATACGAGAACTAAACTTTAAATGATTAAATGTGTAACTATTATTCCAATAAATATGATTTTAATATTAAGGAAAATCGTGGCAAAAGCTGTTCTTTCTTTCTTGGGATTGTCTGGGATACACCTGATTAGTAGTCTACACGGCAGAGCCGCCAAATATTAATAGTGGCACCATGGATACTTTCTTATAGTTCCCTTTAAAAGGCCTTTAAGAGGCCAATCTGGATCGAAGATATACTAATACCTCTGAAGCTGGATTTCTACATTATTTTCCTTTACACTGTTGTACACAACTTTACATGAAGTTTTCCAGACGTTTTTACGCGATTCTACATGCGGTAACGTCGCAAGTTCCAAAATGTTCCGACAGTGGCGCTATTATTAGAGAGAGCAAAACATTAATAACAGTAAATATACAATACAAAAGAAAATATGGCATATAAAAAAATATAAATTAAAATATTTATAATATAATATTGTGACAAATTATTTTCCCAGGAAATGTTCGCTCTCGTTGGTGGTGAAAATAACTTATTGTTCGACAAACAATTCGACGAATATTCGACTGTGGATGGCCTGCTTGGGACACTAACTGTTCTCTCTCAAACTTTCTCTCTTTCTCTGTTCCTATGTATGTGCTTTGTACATACATATGTATATCAAAGCAAATTCTCTTTGAGAAATAACGTTAATGTATTATATTAATGTCGTGAACCGAGTGGACAGCAGGCAATAAGTTATGAGTGTAACCGACCCCTCTTCAGCTTGGGACGCCACTGCACACTGGGCCGAATCTGGTCATCTGACTTTGAACTCGATCAAAATTGCAGTGCAGCGGTCCTAGCAAATACATTAATTAATTTTGCTGATATAGTAAATATAGTTTCATTACTATTTAAATTAAAACTTACAAAAAATCAACAACACCTTCGACCTAGTGTCAGTTATATGACTACTTGGCCCAATGTGCACTGCCAAACTGGTTAGCCCGAATGACGATCGTGATAATGACGATTCGCTGGAGCGTTGGAAACGATCAGCGGCTGGCAGCCGAGCACATTTCCGTGGCTATTCAGCGGGCAGCTATTCAGTTGAAGTTTTACTCTTGCCGGCAAACGTTCGGTGTCGGAGAAGTTCGTAGGATCGCCGATTCTCGCTCAGATACTCAGATACTCAGATACTCAGATACACACAGGCGGCGTAACTCTCACACGTGCAGTTGCACTGGTGTTGGTACTTTGTTTACAGTCGCATCGCAACAACAATAAAGACAGCGGAGTAAGAGATATAAGTAGAAAGAAGGAGAAGCGAAACGAAGAAGAGGCAGTACGGGAGGAGAAAATACGTGGAAAAGAGAAATTCCTCGTTCTAAGCCAAGTCGTTAGACTGGAATAAGCAGCCAATTCGTGCTAACTGCAACTGCTGGCATTATTATCGGCAAATTGGGAATCACCACACCTGCTGAGAAACCATGGCCAGGTAAGAGTGTGTTATTGCCTAACTGGGCTGCAAAACAACGGGGCTTTTGTGATCTTTAGTGGTATTTTATTTTTGGTAGCCCGTCTGACCGCTTTCGGCCAGCAGCTTTTTCTCTTTTCTCCGCTTTCGGGTGCCATTTGTGAGGTTAGAAATGCGGTGCAAAGTTCGGAATGCGACCAAAATTTCGACAAACCCGATACGTATGCAAAATGTATATCCAAAATTCGATAGTATATTTTCTAAATTTAATCAGTCTTTAACGGAGACTGAGAAGTGTCCTTCACTTCCAATACTAAGATCATCATAGACTACTTCTAAACCATCTTATGGTAAAAAGGATTCAAGTGACTGTTAAAATTTGCTAACTCAAGGTATGATATATTAAAACTTCACGTATATTCTAAGCATTTCCATATATGCAAATATATGGAGATGTGTCCCCAAGATCTTTATAGCTCATAGTTATTGAAGTTGGACTATGTACTATGTATATTAGAACTGCCACTCGTGTTCGGAGACCAATTCTATTTCATTACGATTTGACAGTAGGTCATTACGCTCGACACTTTCTTCCCAGCGTGAAAATCTCTCACCTGCGGGTCAACTGCATTAGCGTCAACAATGGAAAATTTTATAGGGCTTACTTGCCGTTTATCTCGCTCTAACTTTGATCTGTCTGGTAGTACCCATGCAACGATATGACGTCAATGGGAAACAAGAAACAGGAAACCAAGCGGAAATTACAGGTTGCCGGAATCAAAGGAAGCCGAAGGAAGGGAAACAAGATTATTACATAGTTGCGGTCCTCGCATCCTGACAGCCATAAATAATAATTTGCCGCGAGATTTATGAGCCGGCGCAAGGTTGGTCGGAGTTGGTAGGGTCAGTTACCCAAAGTCAAGTGCCTTAATGGCCGAGGTGGACCAGCGAACACTTAAGTTTATGTGCAAGCTAATGACAGTGTTCTTAACGCCAGCCATTAAGGAATGCGGCAAACAGAAAATTAATACCTCTGAATTATGCAACAGCTTCTGCGTAGTTTCCCTTTAAAGGTTTATATTTTGAAACCCATAACATTTTTAAAGAAAATAATTCAGAAGTTGCTTAGTACTCAGCTTAATAACTTATCTCCAGCCATGCCGAGAAATACAAGTTCGATAAAGTTCATAAATAAATCTGAGAAGCATTCCCATTTATACTTAGCCCCGTTTCGGGGCAAACCAAAACCTAATTTGAAAAAAATTTCAAGTAGCACTGCCACCATAAATCGTTCAACTTAATTAGCCCAGATAAGCCCGAAGCTGGTCAACAGAAATCTAATCTCAGCCGCGGACAGTGGATTTCGAACTGATAAGAAAGTTAATTTGCTGCAGCCCAGAAAGTTGGCCAAAGAGGGAGAAGAGGAACTTGGATGGAAAACAGCAGAAACGTTGAACAAATTAAGCAAAAAACTGCTCAATGAGTTATTAGCCATTTGTCTTGATTGGGTCACCTACCCTTTCGCTTCCCTTCCCGTGGCTGGAAATCTCCCAGCCACAAAGTGAAAGCTTAATTTGGTTGGCTCTAAAGCAAGCTCTTGAGCTGTGAGCCTGGCCAGCACGATGACTTGCCTTTTCTTGTGTGTAAACACTCATAAGCACCTGCAAAGCTTCAACTGCACAATCCATCACATTTTGATGTGTTTGCAGCCTCGAGGGCCTCCTTTAATTGCTCAAAAGAAAATTTGCATTCCCTTTTTGCATGCACAAATATAGGAAATGTTGCATTTATTCGCTCCCATCCAAATGCCATTTGTTATGCAGAAATTATATCACGCATTGGATGGGGAAAAAGACAAGAAAAAACAGAAATCATCTTCAATGATCGTCATTATAAAATCATTTGGCATAACAAAAACTGGAGACGGCGAACTGTGATGGAGGTCATTAAAAGAGAAATGGAGTTGGCTAATTGAATGGTCAGGTTGCGTGTTTCTGTCGGAGATCCCCTACATGTATACGAATGTTTGGTAATTTGATTGAAACAGTTGGGAAATTATTGGGTGTAGTACATGAGAAAAGTGAGTTCCGCCACTGAAAAGCTTGTCTTAACTTAAAGATGTTTTGTACATATACATATACACTTGGAAAATAACGCTTACATAAACAAGAAAACAAACTAAAAAACATTATATCTAAACCTTTTATCAAGTATTTAACAGATCAAAAGTCACTACAAATCTATTGTATAATTAACATGGACATTATCGTGATCCACCTACCAGCATCCAGTTTCTCCACTCTCCCCTTAGTTAGTTTCCTCAGATCATTTGCAAGTTATTCAATCGCAAGACAAGTTTCCAGTGGAGTGCCCGTTCCAATGTATCATGAGAGCAGCAATCAAAGGCAACACCCACGATGTGGATATGAAATCAAGCATTGACCCGCCACCCGACACCTGCTAACATATCATTAGTTAGATCAATATTAGAGGAACTCATACAATGGGCACTTAGAACTCGGAGTCCACGAGGGGAAACTGGTTTCCCGACGGACAAACAGTTAGAGATGGCCTCTCCCTCGCAGGTTATAATGGGAGACCGAGGAGTGTCGTAAGCTCTGCGTTGGTTGACACCGATCGCCCATTTGAATGGGCGATGAGAGAAAGCTTGGTTCATCTTTTATATGGCAGCTGTAAATATAGTCGCATGCGGTTACATAAACGTAGAAGGCGGGCTTACAACTAATTGGGAAAACTCTTCACCGTTTCAGCTCACCCGTCACAGAATTCTACGAGGGCCGCAATGTGTTCATTACGGGCGCCACTGGCTTTGTGGGCGTCACCATTGTGGAGAAACTCCTACGCGACGTTCCCAACGTGGGCACACTCTACCTGCTGATGCGGGCCAAGAAGGGCAAGAGTGTCCAGGAGCGACTCGAGGAGCTGAAGAAGAACTCGGTGTTCGATAAGTTCAAGGAGCTGCAGCTGGAGGCACGACTGTCCAAGATCGTTCCGATCGAGGGCGATGTGGGCCAGGAGAATCTGGGCATCTCACCCAAGGATCGCCAGATCCTGATCGACAATGTGAATGTGGTCTTCCATTCGGCAGCCACCTTGGACTTCTTCCAATCCCTGAAAGAGACGACCAACATCAATCTGAGGGGCACAAGGCGAGTGGTGGAGCTGTGCCAGCAGTTGAAGAAACTGGATTCCCTGGTCCACGTGTCCAGCGCTTATGTGAACGCATATCTGACCGAGGTCGAGGAGAAGCTCTATCCCTCGCCAGAAGATCCCGAGAAGATCATCCAGCTGGCGGAGACGCTCAACGATGAGGCACTCAAGGAACTGGAACCAAAGTAAGTGAAGATTTGATATTGAAGAATAGAATTCTTAATGACCTGTTTTCTGCAGACTGATGAAGGATCACCCCAATACCTACACCTTCACCAAGCACTTGGCCGAGCATGAGGTGGCCAATGTGGCCAGTAAATTCCCCTGCGGCATTGTCCGTCCCAGCATGAGTGAGTATCCACTGAAGTCACCTAAACCTCTCGATAAACTGAAACTAAACCCATTGTTTAGTCACCGCCGCCTGGAAGGAACCCATTCCCGGATGGACCATTTCAAAGAACGGACCACAGGGCTTCTTTATGGGCGCCTCCAAGGGTGTATTGCGCCGCCTTCCATTGGATCCCAACATCATCATGGACTACATACCCATCGATGTTGTGGTTAATGGCATCATAACCACCGGCTACTATGTCAACGCGCTGCAGGCGAAGAACGGTGGCCGCCCAGACGAGCTCCAGATCTTCCACCTCACCTCCAGCACCTACAAGCCCTTCCGCTTTGAACTGATGACGGACAAGATCAACGGCTATCTGCACGAATATCCGCTGAACAGTGCTGTTTGGTATCCCAACCTGCGCTTCGTCAAAAGCCTCTGGGTGTTCCGCCTGGGTGCCATTCTCTTCCACTTTGTTCCCGCTTTAATTCTGGATTTGGTGACGAAGATTGGAGGCGGCAGACCGATGTGAGTAGCGGGATTATTTATATGGTGAAAGTCTGCAAAAAAAAGACTGCAATTACTACAAGAAATTAACCGGGGTTTTGTTTAAAGCATAGTAAAGATATATTGGAAGCTTTAACTTGGATTTGCATTGCAAATTATGTTGCGAATTTCGAATTTTCTAATCATTATTTTATTTTTATCAACTTTTACCTTGTCTTCTTTTTTGCACAACTTCTTTTATGTAAAATGCTCTTGTGTCTCGTTTGCATTTCTAAATAAGTGAAATTTATTATAATTTGATAAGAGTTGGTAGCGTTAAGAACTAAATGGAGTTCTCAGTTACATTTGCTATTGTTATTTTCATCTTAAAAGTTGATATAGAAGACTATAAGAATATTTTAATAGGAACTCTAATAATTTTGGAACTATTAAGCATCTTAGGATAGTTATAGAAAATACTTAACCTGTTTTTTAACCAATCCTTTTAAATACAGCCTGATTCGTCTGCACAAGAACGTTTGGAACTCACTGAACACCCTGGAACGCTTCATCTTCACGGAATGGCATTTCGACAACAAGCGCCTACTGTCGCTTTCCAAGACAATGAGTCCAGTGGACAAGAAGAAGTTCATCATTGATATTGGAGAGCTGAAGTGGGATGACTACTTCAGCAACACAATCCTGGGAGTGCGTCAGTATCTCAGTAAGGAGCCACCCAAGAATCTGGAGAAGGCACGTCGCAAGGACAAAATGTGAGTAACTGGTGATGAATTCAAAAAACCCAGGCACTAAACCATATATCCATTAGTCTCCTGGGTCTCCATGTGGTCCTGCAGCTCGCCTTCTGGTATGGAATCTTCAAGCTGATTATTGGCATCACTGGAATTTCGGCCGCCAAGGCGTCCCTCGTTCTGCCCGTCCTCTATTACCTGTTTGGACTGCTTTAAGGCGCGCGAGCACTTCTCCTCCAGTAGTTCAACATTCTCTTAATGTTATTTATGCTAAATGCTACTTGTACAAGGTTTGGTTTTAAAATATAAATACAAACAAGGAAGGAAGCTATCTTTGTGAAATTTGTGTACCTGTGAAAGTCGATCGTTTTCGATCAAATGCTGATGTCACCCAGTTACGGTTACTGATGAAGAATTGGGTGGCTCACTCCTAAAACCTTATGTGGATTTTTATGCCATTAAATGGCATTTTTTAAAGTTAAAAGCTGGCAAATAATAACAACCAACTTAGCAGAGCGTGAATAACAGAGTGCTGTTGGCTCGCTGTTAAAGCAATATTGGAGTGACTGTTTCTTGGGCACTAAATACTTCCTGGTATATTTACTTAGTCGCACTTAATCTACCAACTTTAAATATTTATTTAAGTTAGCTAGTTTTGGGTTGAAAATCAATATACTTCCTACTTAAAAACTGACTAAGAAACTACAATAATTATTTTGTGTTAAATAAAGCTTTAACAAAGCTTTGCTTTAATTATAACTTAGCGCGCAGTATGACCGCACTGCTGGACGCCAAAAAATGCCAAGGTGCATTTGAAAGCAAACAAAGCAGCAGCAACAGTTTGGTGCATTGGCAACAACAACGGGCGACCAGCTGGTCCAGTGCATTCCAAAGCGCTTTCCCGAGCTGACCTGCAGGAGAGGAAAGCCCACGCTTTTTTCTGTGACCTCTTGGCGAATACACAAAATTCGAGGAACATATTAGGCTGAAGCCATGTTTTGAGCCACTGAAAAGCAGCTAATAATGCGACGTTTAGAATCAGACAGCGAGCACTCGGACTCGGATTCCTGCGCCTCCTCGACGGACAGCCAGGTGGGCCAGCAGCGGGTCACCCAACGAGCGGATGTGTTCACCATCAAGGCCATGTCACCCAGGTGAGTCAGCGATAAGGTCCAAAGTGCGGTAGTTCTTATCTTTAATCCGGAAATCTAATCTGACCCTTGAGACCCAACGCTGGACTAGGCGGCTGGCTCTGTGTGCTGCTTCCGCTGGCTCTGGGCGTCCGCCTGCTACATTCACCGTCTGGATGCCAGGATCAGGCTCAGATGCAATGGATCCTCACCGTTTCAGCTGGCGGAATGGCCCTGGAAACGGTCTGTTTCTTCATCTACGCGTTCATTAAGACGGGCATCTTGGTCAAGTGCCTGGTGAGCCTTCTGCCCGGAGTAATTACGAGCTTGTGCTTCTGGCTTCTGGCGCACACCTCGCTCACCTTTGCGTTCCTCGTGGGGTTCGTGATGACCGCCTCGTATCAGCAGATTTACATCTACACTCTGCGCGGCTTCGAGAAATCCTTCACATACGGAGAAGCTTCGGTTTTTGTCCAGGGATTGGTTCTCTTCGCCATGAGCGCTATCGATCGATTGAGCGGCTTGTTCTGTGAAGGAGCCTGGGCAACTGATGACTTTGGCAAGCTCAACATGATCATGGTGGTGGGTACAGTTTATTGATCTAGCTTTTAATTTCCATATATCTTAATGGGAGCAGCTCTGTGAACTTAATTTAATCACTGCAATTCTTTTCCCCAGAATGCCCTCTTCTGGCTGCTAGTGTTTTGTGTGGCGCTCATCACACTTCCCTCGTTGCGGAAACCCCTGCCCTTTTACCTGTCGTTTGGAGTACTCTTAGCGGCTGTCACCTGTATGCCGGTGACCCAACCCCTGCCCTTGATTGCCCTACTCCAGTTCCTCCTCCGGGATCAGAATCGTCTGGGCATCCTGGTGTTCTATTTGCTGCTGGTTATACTTACCTGCATCACTGTAGGCTGGCAGGTTGGCAGGACGTCAAGGGCCAACACACGGGTGCGAAAGATCTTCCACCTCTTGATCGTACTCGTCTATGTCCCGGGAATAGTTTACGAGTGCGCCCTGCTGTACTTGGCCACTGGAGTAGCATTGGCTGTATTTGTGGTGCTGGAGTTGCTGCGTGTCCTGAGGATTCCTCCCTTCGCTGACAAGCTCGCGGATGCGTTCCGTTCATTTAAAGATGAGAAGGACGCTGGCGATATAGCTTTGACTCCGTTTTGCTTGCTTATCGGATGTTCGATGCCCGTTTGGTTGACGCCGTGTCCCTGCTCCGGCGGCGATGTCCTGGCTTTGCTGTCTGGAATCCTGACCGTCGGAGTTGGCGATACTGCAGCCAGCGTCGTTGGCTCTAAACTGGGTCGCAACAAGTGGGGAAGTGAGTGGCCTTTAAAGGAATTTCTAAAGACTGTCTTAACTCAAAATAATGGATTTATCATAGTTAAATCTATGAATTCCGATTTCAATTTAATTAGCCAGAAATTCGTTATTTCGAGTTAAATCTGTCTTCTATTAATAATGCCTTCATAATACATTATATCCTTATAGAATCCTCTCGGTCTGTGGAGGGCACCATCGCCTTTGTGGTGTCCATCCTGCTCGCCGTCTGGCTGCTGGAATTTGCCGGGTTGTTGGCCATGACCCAGGCCAAATGGTTTGCCACAATTTACGCGGCTCTTAACACTGCTCTTGTGGAGGCCTTCACAGACCAGGTGGACAATCTGGTGCTGCCGCTGATCTTCTACGCCATCGTTGGGCTGGCCTAAGCTGCTGCAAGTGGATGTAAATAAGAAGTGACGAATAATTGCATTCCTCTGTGTATTTATGTGTATATGTGTATGTTCTTAGTATAAAAAAAAACTATTAATAAATAAAAATACTCTGCTCTGTTCGCTGTAGTTCAGCCCTGGCGACTGTTAATTAACAGGGGGCTGTTAGGCGACAGTAGAGGGTTTAGCAGAGTATGCATTGCTTTTCCAACAGAATGTTAACAAACACGTGGGCTTTAAAGTTTCATTTTTGGCAAAAATACAACTATTAGGCAAACAAATAACACATTTTGGGCATTTTTATATAAAGTGCAAATACTGCAGATTTTTATTGTATAACAATGGTCATCGGATGATAAGTTCTTTATCGTCTGCGGAGTACTCCAGAGGTGACATTCTGCTTGGCCCGGTATTTACACAGTATATACGGCATTTTTTGGGTGGTTAGAATAGGAAGATCCAGCTTATTCGAAGAGAGCGAAGCCCATGTCGTCGTCCTCGGACTCGGACTCCTCCTTCTTCTCTTCCTTCTTGGCCTCCTTCTTGTCGCCTCCAGCGGCGGCGGCGGGAGCAGCATCGGCAGCAGCAACGGCTCCACCGCCTCCAACGGGCATGGAGGACAGCTTCTCGCGTCCCTCCTTGATGAGCTCCTCGATGCTCTTGCCGGCCAGCTCCTTGATCACCTTGGTCAGACGCTCAGTGTCGACCTCAATGCCCACGGAGCTGAGGATCTTCTCCAGATCGGCGTTGGCGGGGGAATCCTTGCCACCCAGGACAGCCAAAAGGTATGCAGCCACGTAACGCATGTTTAAGTCTTTATTTTTTATCGACACGAAACGTGATTAGCAAAAAAACACAACTTTCCTTTGCAAGTTGACGAGCGAAAAGAGACGGAAGTTAGGGATGAGAGATGGGTTGACCACTCGCGATAGTATCGATTGCCAGGTACTATCGATTGATTTTAGGCTATCGCGATAGTACAAAAACGATTATACGTAATTTCTGAGTTAAAAAGTTGTTCTTTATCAACAAAATATATGTTTATTTATATTTTTTATTCTTTTATTAATGTAGATCCGTTACAGTTCGATTGCAATCTAAGCAGACTAGACTAAGCGACACTATCGATTGCTTTTAGAACAGTTATCTACTAGGGCTGCATTCTGCGAATATGCATTTAATTTTTGGACAATTCAAAATTAAAAATATTCATAACTTGGCCAAAACAGCCTTAATTTCAATTCGGAAAGCAATTCTGTGTTGGTTTTTATAAGGTTAATTAATCTGCATATTTAGTTTAAAGATTAGAAATAATAAATTTTTGGCCAATTTTTGACAATTTTAATGATGTAACCCCTTATCATTTTTTGAAAAATTGGTCAACATTTTTTTGTTCCATATTTAAATTATTTTAATTCCAACTAATTAAGATTTTTACGGCAAATCGAACAGTATACGGCATTTGGCTGTCATTCCATTTTTGGCCAAGTTATGCTCTTCAGAAGACATCAAATGCGGATTTTTGGGTCCTAAAAAAAATAAAAATAACCATAACTTGGCCAAAACAGCCTTAATTTCAAATCGGAAAGCTTTTCTTTGTTAGATTTTATTTGGTTAATTAATCTGCATATTTAGTTTAGAGATCAGAAAAAATAAATTTTTAGCCAATTTTTGACAATTTTAATGATGTAACCCCTTATCATTTTTTCAAAAATTGGCCAAAATTTTTTTTCTAATTTTTTTAAATATTTTATTGCTAAATAATTAAGCTTTTAATGGCGAATCGAACCATATACGGCATTTTGCTGTCATTCCATTTTTGTCCAAAATATGCTCTTCAGAAGACATCAAATGCGGATTTTTGGGTCCTTAAGTCGGCATTTTTATATCCTAATTTTTGGTCAAATCATTTTTAAGTCAATATTTTAATATTAAAAAATTA
>VNKC01002639.1:0-38548 GCA_008042775.1 Drosophila pectinifera
ATATTCGGAATCGCCGCTAAAATCTTAATTGGGTAATATTAAAATATTTCCTTAAAAATGACTTAATCAAAAATTATGATATAAAAATGCCGATTTAAGGACCCAAAAATCCGCATTTGATGTCTTCTGAAGAGCATAATTTAGCCAAAAATGGAATGACAGCCAAATGCCGTTCATATTCCGAATCGCCGTTAAATTCTTAATTATTTAGAAATTAAATATGGGAAAAACAAAGAAAAAAAATTTTGGTCGATTTTTGAAAAAATGATAAGGGGTTACATCATTAAAATTGTCAAAAATTGACAAAAAATTTATTTTTGTTAATTCCTAAATTTGAAATGCAGATTAATTAACCAAATAAAAACGAACATAGAAATGCTTTCCGATTTGAAATTAAGGCTGTTTTGGCCAAGTTATGGTTATTTTTATTTTTTTTAGGACAAAAAAATCCGCATTTGATGTCTTCTGAAGAGCATAATTTAGCCAAAAATGGAATGACAGCCAAATGCCGTTCATATTCGGAATCGCCGCTAAAATCTTAATTATTTAATAATAAAATATTGCCTTAAAAATGATTTGGACAAAAATTAGGATATAAAAATGCCGATTTAAGGACCCAAAAATCCGCTTTTGATGTCTTGAGAAGAGCATAATTTGGCCAAAAATTGAATGTCAGCCAAATACCTTATACTGTTCGATTCGCCGTTAAAATCTTAATTAGTTAAAATTAAAATAACTTAAATATGGAACAAAAAATTTTTTTCTAATTTTTGAAAAAATGATAAGGGGTTACATCATAAAATTGTCAAAAATTGGCAAAAAATTTATTTATTCTGATCTCTAAACTCAATATGCAGATTAATTAACCAAATAAAATCTAACAAGGAATAGCTTTCCGATTTGAAATTAAGGCTGTTTTGGCCAAGTTATGGTTATTTTTATTTTTTTTTAGGACCCAAAAATCCGCATTTGATGTCTTCTGAAGAGCATAATTTGGCCAAAAATGGAATGACAGTCAAATGCCGTTTTTATTCGGAATCACCGCTATAATCTTAATTATTTAATAATAAAATATTGCCTTAAAAATGATTTGACCAAAAATTAGGATATAAAAATGCCGATTTAAGGACCCAAAAATCGGCATTTGATGTCTTCTGAAGAGCATAATTTGGCCAAAAATGGAATGAGAGCCAAATGCCGTTCATATTCGGAATCGCCGCTAAAATCTTAATTATTTAAATAAAATCTTAAAATATTAAAGAAAAAAAATTTTGGTCGATTTTTGAAAAAATTATAAGGGGTTACATCATTAAAATTTTCAAAAATTTAATAAA
Source organism: Drosophila pectinifera (assembly GCA_008042775.1). Classification (NCBI taxonomy): domain Eukaryota; kingdom Metazoa; phylum Arthropoda; class Insecta; order Diptera; family Drosophilidae; genus Drosophila; species Drosophila pectinifera. The sequence goes on from VNKC01002639.1 coordinate 1,335, forward strand.
ATTTTATTTTCTTTTATTCTTAAAGTAGGTATGCAGATTAATTAACCAAATAAACAAGGAATAGCTTTCCGATTTGAAATTAAGGCTGTTTTGGCCAAGTTATGGCATTTTTTCATTTTGATTTGAAAGAAATAATTATCATTCCCAAACCCAATAAAAGATCACTATGTTTTTGTTAAGTACATACAATATAAGACTGCTGCCTTTTGTTTATTTGATTTCTACACATCTCGTTTAGTAGGTTTGCCTATAACATCTCAATAAACTCTTTGAAATCTTTTGCTAAAACACACGTAGGACACGATCCATTGTACATAATGGCCATGGATGGCTGGGTTGTATCTCAGCGTTAACAACATTTAAACATTTCTACACATCGTAAATCGTAAACAGGATCTAGACTTTGAGTTGACCCGCTCCGGGCCCTCATAAATATATATCATACCATATATCATTCGCTCTTTTGTGTTCACATTCTCTCGATCTTTTGCTACGCTTTTGCTCTCCTCTTTTATAAAAAATATACAATTATAAATATAAATACATATCGTGTATAGTATGTACATTTAGATGTTTCAAAAAGACAAGAATAAGAGTACGTCTCTCGTGTTTGTTTTTCAATAAATTAGTAGAAAATACATATTATGTTTATATAAAAATACAATAGGGTCCATAGGTTGCAAATACACGTACACATTGACAGCATATACTATATATATACCACATATGCATGGGTGTTACACATATTTTTTTCACTGCTTTTACTTGATTTCCGGTTATTTCTTTCGTAGCGGAAGTAGAGGTTTGCTTAAGATTTTCGATTAATATTCTATTGCACAAAAGGTGTGTGTCCTGTATAAAATAAATTATACAAAAAGACTTACAAATTGATTACCTCCTCCAGTGTCTGAGTGTGTGTGGATTGAAAGCGTATGGCAAGCATTTGGTGCATTCGATTGAAGCTCTCCCTCTCGGTTTTCGGATTTCGGTTTTTAAAAATTCAACAAAAATCAATTTCAAGCCTAGGAGAGCCAATGATCCCAAAACTGGTTGTGATTTAAATCTAGAAAATTGCTAAGCCTTTCGTTTTAAGCTTTACACATATGGCCGACACATTCGTCTAACTTCAGCTACATTTATATACACTTAAACACACGCATGCTTGGTCAACAGGAATAACAGCAATTACACATACAGGTAATATCCATTTGTTGGCTTCAGAAAAAAAATTAATTAGGGGTTACCTCTGGTTACTTATGAATACCAAGTAACATTGAAACTACGCACACGTCCGCATAAACACACACATATATAATTCGCTACTGACGCCCCGAAGGGCGCACACTTAAAGCCAAGTACTTGCATTAGTTTAATTTTAGTTTAATCGTACTTTTAATTTAAAATTTAGTTTAGTTACAGCTATGAAAAAAAAAAGAAAATAAAAACAGCGGCAGAAGGTAAAATAGGCGCGTACAATATAGGTCAGCATCCGTCTGGATTTTCCATCAAATTAAATACTCAGGAAAAAAGATGAAAGCATTTATCGAATAAACTCGACGTTGAACATATCTCTTCTTTTTTCTCTGGTATCTGTCTCTATATCTTTGCACTTTTCTTAACCAACCGCAATAACAACAATCGATCAATCAATCGATCAATTAGTAAATGTTAAATCGATCAATTGACCGACCAATCACTAGCAACTTTAAACCGATTCCATCGTTTATCGTTTCTATCATTTATCGTCACTATCGTTTATCATTTATCGTCACTATCGTTTATCGTTTATCTTTTATCGTTTCTATCTATTCATATTCATTTATTATCACAAAAAACACGGTTGATGCTCAACCTCCAAACTTCCCATTGAATCCCCCGCCCCGCCCTTGCTTTGTATCTCCTGGTTCCTCCTCGCCTAGTTGCAGGTTGACCTGCTCCGAATCCTCTCCAGCTTCTCCTTGAGAGCCATTAAATGCAAATTTGAAACCATTCTCCAGGTGGCTTGGCTTGGCTTGGCTCTCCTCTCAGGTCTCCACCGGCATGGAGCTGATGGTGCTGGCGGTGTTCGGAGCCAGGTGGCTGCCTCCATTTGCCTGCAGCGACTCCTGTGACTTGAACAGGGTCGTGGTCTCGCTGGAGTGCAGATCCTCATCCTCGTCCTCATCGTACTCGTCCTCCGCCTCCTCCAGCTCCTGCTGATGCTGCTCCTGGTGCTGCTGCTCCTCCTCCTGATCCCTGCCATTAAGCTGCAGCTTCACTGGCGGCTCCTGCTTCTGCTCCTGTTCCTCCTCTTTCCCAGTTAGGTGCCCCTCCAAGGGCTTCTCCCGCCTGCCCACGTAGAGGAAGACCTCCATGTGATCCTTGCCCTTCACATAGACACTGCCGCGCGGCTCGAACTCATAGTTGCTGGTGAGGAAGGGCAGGCAGTCCTTGCCCACCTGGATGCGATTCGGCAGGCCCGTGGAGTCCATCCGGGAGGCCACATTCACCGCATCCCCCCAGATGTCGTAGTAGAGCTTGCTGGTGCCAATCACCCCGGCGGTGACATCGCCCACATTCATGCCAATCCTCAGGATCAGATTGAACTCGAGCAGGTCCTTGTTGAAGGCGTCCACCACCTCCTGCATGGCGATGGAGAACTCCATCAGCGTGTGTATGTGCTCGTCCCCGATCCCCCGATGCGAAGGATCCAGCCCGCTGGCCGCCATGAAGGTGGACCCAATGGTCTTGATCTTCTCCACCGCCCGGAACTCCGGACGGGAGAGCAGCTCATCAAAGTCCCCGATCAGCTCGTTGAGCACCCGGAGGAACTCCTTACCCCCGAGATAGCTCTCGTCGTACATCTCATTGAAGTTCACTATGGAGGCGAAGATGATGGCGATGTTGTGGTGGTTCTCCGAGTACTTGGCGGTGTTCTTCAGGTGCTCCGCCACGTGCTTGGGTATGATGTTGTGGAGCAGCATGTCCGCCTGGTTCTTCATGTTCTGCACCCGGACCTTGTCCTGGTTGGCCACCGCATTCCCGTAGAAGGTCAGCCGATAGCCAATCTCGAACTCCCGGTTGAGGAACCACACCAGCACCAGGATCAGCAGGAGGTCTAGATAAATTTCCACGTGATAGTCCTGGAACCACTTGATCTCCTCGCTGAAGTTCGACGAGGAGGAGGAGGAGTCTTCTGCCTGCTGCTGCTGCTCCTCCCGATTCTGGCTGTACACCATCAGCTGGGAGACCGCAATGCCGACGAAGCAGAGGGCCGCCAGGAAGGCCAGGACATTGCGCACCCAGCAGTTGAGCTGCGTGAAGTTGCAGAAGTGCACGATGCACACGAAGATCAGGAAGCCGTAGTGGTACTCGAAGGCCTCCAGCTGCTCCAGGTCCAGCAGCAGGAAGTTGGCGATGATCAGCAGCACCGGCATGGCCATGAGCACGGCCAGGCAGATGTGCCACGGATACCAGCTGGATATGGCCTCGAAGATGCGGTCCGCACAGGATATCGGTATGGAGTCGGAGGACCTCCGCTCCTTCTCCCGCTCCCGCTCTCTGTCCCTCTCCCGATGCCTATCCCGCTCTCGATCCCTGTCCGGGTCCCGCTCCACATCCTCGCTGATGGTGGACTTGGATCTCAGGCGATGGTTGACAGAGGAGCTGGTGCCTCCACTCTGCCGGCGACACATCTGGCGGGTGAACAAGAACAAGGCGAAGACCTGGATCCCCGTGAAGCAGGAGAAGAGGGTGACCCACAGCCGGAAGCTGGGACTGACCGTGTTCTGGGTCATCAGGAAGAGGGAGACGGAGATGCACAGGTACACCGCTATGCCCACGAAGATGTCGATGTAGGTGTTGTACCGGGGCGTGGCCAGCGTCGGCGGTCCCTCCGTCTCGTTCTCCGCCCCGAAGCGGTGCGCCTTGGAGCGGAAGTCCCGCTCCAGCTGGCGCGACTTGAAGTACAGACTGAACCTCCTTAGCGGTGGCTTCACCAGGTAGCTCCTCTGCGACCGGGCATTGTCCCGGACGCACCGGATCAGCTGGAGGTCGGACTGCTTGCGCAGCTGCTGCAGGCAGGCGGCCAGGGGATCCGCCATCTGCGAGGAGCAGGCGGGCATCAGCAGCGCCGGCGGCGGCGGCTGCCCGGCCAGCGGCAGACCCATGCCCATTCCCATGGCCAGGCCCTGGCCCATCTCGCCCAGGTTGGAGATACTCGACGTGGAGCTGGTGAAGTAGCCCGAGACCCGGTGCTGGCTGATCGCCGACTGGTTCAGCGCGTAGATCTGCTGCTGGATGGAGGACCTGCGGGAGTTGCTCTTGATGCCGGAGTCCTTGCGGGAGGTGGCCGAGGGGCAGATGCTCGACTGGCGGGAGTGTGTGGGCGGGAAGCTGCCTCCGCCGGAGCCGGAGCCTCCGGGCGCCGGCAGGCAGGAGGAGCAGCCCGGCTCCAGGCTATTACCTGGCCGGCCCGTGGTCAGCGTCGAGGCACGCGGCCTTGGCAGCGGCGACTGCTCCACAGCGGGCACTGCCTGGGAGCAGCCAGGTGCTGCTCCACCTGCTCCTCCTGCTCCATTGCCTCCGGTGGACTGGCGGCCACACTGCGACCGATAGCTGCCCGACCTCCCGAAGGGAGAGATGTCGCTCCGCGACTGACTGATGTAGGAGCGGACGTCGATGATGTCGTCGTACATGGAGTACTGGCCGGGGGAGCAGCAGCCGGTGGTGGTGGGACCGGCAGCCGCCTCCGGGGAGCGGAGCACACTGCTGGCCAGGGCCGTCGAGGTGGCCGCATGATGGAGCACCGGACGGGCGGCGGTTGGGATGTCCAGGGTCTGCTGGGTGCGCTGCTCCACGAGCACCGGCAGCTGCTGGTAGCCACAGCCGTTGCCATTCTGCGCCTGGTTGTCCATGAAGGCTAGGGTCTCCTCGGAGGCCAGGGTGTGCTGCTCCTTGTCCTGCTCCCGCTCCTCCTGAGCTCCTGTTCCTGCTCCAACTGCTGCTGCAGCGGTGGAGGAGCTGCTGCTGGCGCTGCTGTTCCGGCTGGCCAGGTCCTCGAACCGCTTGAGGAAGCGCGTCACCTTCCACACCCTCAGCTTGATCTTAGTGGCCGGCGGCGGGGGCGGGGGCGGCGGTAGGGGATTCCGCGGCGGGCTGGCCGGCAGCGGCTGCTCATCGGAGTCCAAGCTGCCCGGCAGCGACTTGGTCGTGATGATGATCTTGGGCCGCTCTCGGACCACGATCACGGGGGGGATACCCGCCGCCGGCGGATGGAGGATGCCCCGCTCCACGTCCCTGTCCCTCTCCCTCTCCCTGTCCCGACTCTGCGACTTCTTGCGCAGCTTCATGCTCAGCGAGGTGAGGCGGGGGCGCATGGAGAGCACCGGCGAGGGATTCAGCGAGCTGGAGAGCTGCCCCACCGGCGAGGCGGGCGGGACATTGGGCTGCACCACGGACACATTGGTGGCGCTCTGGGAGAGGGAGGCCCCGTGGCCGCCAGGGAGGAGCAGGGAGCTGCCAATGGCGTTGGCCGGCATGCTGGGACTCAGGCTGTTCGTCCGGCAGAAGTCCCGCCGGCGTCCCACCACGAAGTATGTCCGGTGACCTAAGAAGGAGAGGGGTAGTGGGATTGGTAAGGAGTCTCCTGGGAGTGGCTGGGCATACTCACCGAAGACCTCCTCGCCCTCCTCCAGGTAGTAGGCGTCGCCCAGGAAGCTGGACGTCTCCTGGGAGATGTGGACCTGCTCCGGCCTGCCCGAGGATTCCATTCTAGAAGAGAAGATACTATATAGTTTCTGGAAACCCAAGTCTGCTCCACTTACTTGTTGGCCAGACTGACGTCGTTGCTCCAGACATCGAACTTGACTCTGCGGGTGCCCACGATGCCGCAGAGCACGGTGCCCGTGTGGACGCCCACCCGCATCTTGACTCCCTCGTGCCGCTGGGCGTCGAAGCAGCGCATGGCATCGATCATGCCCAGGCCCATCTCCACACAGCAGATGGCATGGTCCGCCCGGGGCTCTGGGCAGCCAGAGACACAGTAGTAGCAGTCACCCAAAGTGGAGATCTTCTCGCAGCCACTCAGGGAGCAGAGGTCGTCGAAGCGCTCGAAGAGATCGTTGAGGATCTCCACCAGCTGCTCGGCGGTCTTCGTGGAGGACATGCGGGTGAAGCCCACAATGTCAGCGAACAGGATGCTCACGTTCTCCATGCTGTGCATGTGGAAGGGCCGGAACAGGGACTTCACATCGTTGGAGGCCCGGGGTCGCATGTAGTGGGACTCGGGCGGCAGGCCACCGGCATCCAGGCCAGCGGTGCCGCCCTCGTTGAGCAGCATATCGGCCACCTTGGGCGGCATCACCGAGTGTATCATCTTCTCCTTCAGCTGCTTCTCCATCTCCAGCTGGCGGCGGACGAGCAGGTTCTGGCCCACCTTCATGAAGGTGCCGCGCATGCGGACCAGGTTCATGATCAGCACATGCACCCCCACCAGGTGCACGCTCAGGTGGGCCATTATCCGCAGCACCAGGATCTTGTTGCTGGGATCTCCTGTTCCTACACCCGCTACCGTTCCTGGGTTGGATCCTTGGATGGCGCCGCCATGGATGCCGCTGGAGCCAATGACCATGTGCGAGACCATCTCGAAGGCGATGGAGTAGCTGATGGCAATGCTGGCGCCCAGCCAGAGTGGCATGGGCAGGGCCGTGTAGATCAGCAGGACGATCTCCAGGCAGATGGCGAAGTGGCCCAGCGGACTGAACGCCCGGCCCGTGTACGTGAGGAAGGCCAGGGAGGCGCCGCAGAGGAGCAGCGCCGTCACGGCGGACGTCACCGTCCGGTGGTCCCGGTACAGCTCCCAGTGGGTGAAGCACAGCGCCATGATCGTCACCAGCGACAGCATCGAGAAGCTGCTCGAGATGGGCCGCCAGAAGTCCTCCGAGCCGCCGTCCACCACGAAGTACAGGCACCACATCAGCGAGCAGAGCAGGATGTACGAGAGGGTGAACCTGCAATCGGAGGAAAATGTATCATTAAATAAGGGCTCTCAACTAGAAGGATGTATCGAAAATATCGAATATTAACTATTGAAACCGAAACTCTATTCTTTTATCGATTACTTTCTTTACTATTTCAAAGCGGACTTATGTCGCGCTGACATATATCCGCCGCTCTAGCTTTAGCCAGCCTGTAGTTATATTTAATCATAGCAAATTAAAATATATCGCACAATATATAGTTTCCTGTATCAAAATATCGATAATTCCGATATGTTATCAAAAGTTAAAGACTATAAATAATATAATAATATTCTAATATAATATTCTATAATAATATTCTAATAATAATATTCTAAATATGGAAGAGGCCTTTCTGGAAATTAATTCAACAAATAATGGGACTCTACTCATAAAGATCAAGCTTAAGCGGTTACGGTTAAGGCCATTCTTTCCACCACATCAGACAGGACTAAGCCCGGAACAATAGTTCTGAGGAGGCTGTTCTGGGAGGCTGTTCCTCGGTGGGCGAGAGGGTGCCATTACATTACCATGACTCAGTCAGGAGAGTAATTCGCCCAGTACACAGTCAACTTTCCCTGCATTGCCATTCATCCTAATTAACGCCAACTGCAGCCAAGGAATTTCTGGCGGGGAATGGGTGGAGGAACGGACAGTGGAGGGCGGCTTACACTTTCCAACCTGTCACCAAGGCAACTTCGGCGAGTGCAACTGCATTCATTACCCACTTTGTTCCGCTCGAGGAACTCGGGGGAGCCCAGCTGCCTTCCATGCCCATGCCCGGCTTTGAGAGCTGTCCACTAATCCCCGGCCATTGTTGACGCAGGCCCACCATTGTCTCCTGGTCCTGGCCAACTTTGGGCGGCCAAGCTCAAGAAAGCCACAACAACAAGAGGTGTGTGTCAGGAGCAAGAGCCCAACCAAGTGGGAAGCTTCTTCCAGAAAAAAACTGCATCTTCAGGAGTTTATGGAGATTTTGGGGGAGTTTTAGAAGTTCTAAGGAGGCCCACTAGGATTTTTAATGTACTTTTAATTTAACTAAGAACTAGAAGGAGTTCTTGGAAATTTTGGGGGAGTTTTAGAAGGTCTAGGGGAGGATTTTAATTTAATTTTTAATGTACTTATAATTTAACTAAGAACTAGGTGGAGTTTTTGGAAATTTTAGGCTAGCAAAAAGTCCTGTCAGAGATGAAAACTATGCAACTCTAAAATCGCTTAAATAAGGTAGGGAAAACTAATGTATTTAAACTAAATTACAAAGCTTATATATATATATTATTATATTATATTATATCATATATTAAAAACCCCTTTTTTAGACTTAAAGTCCCTTGAAAAAATGGCCAAAAACTGGGCTAGAAACGGGCTACATTGCTTCGGAGCTGCGGTAATCGATTGCTTTTGTTGGCCGCACGCGAAGCGACTGCAATTGGCCGCCAAATGGCCCGAAATGGCATTGACCTGCAGCGTGCCGACCTGCTCCCTGCTCCTCTCCCCTCTCACCCCTCACCTGCCACCCGGCCCATGTCCCGGCCCATCCTTCGAGGGGGCACACGCCAAGCGAGCATTTATGGCGGCAATTTCGTCGTCCTCCGCACTTTTGCCCAGCTAATTTGCCCTCGTTTACCAATAACAGCGCCTGCTCCTGGCACCCTGCTCCCTGCTCCCTGCTCCTGGCGCCCTGCTCCCTGCTCCCTGCTCCTCCTCCTGGCTCCCTGCTCCCTGCTCCTGGCCAGGACTCGCGTTGATTGCATGCACGTGCAGTTACAAAAGTTGGACATGTAAGCGAGCGGCACCATTTAGCCATCAAGGGGTTAAAGGAGAGCGGGGTCAGCGAACTTTTCAGGTCCTTAGGAAGATAGAATTCCCAACTGGTTCTAACCGCTGAAGGTGGCAAGGCTACTGATGAGGAAGTTGCCTCCAAATCAATATAACAGCCAAGGCAGCTCTTGACTTTGTTGACTAAAGTTAGGTTTTAACAGGAACTCGAAGCTCCCAGAAGCTACTTATGACAGCAAAGGGTACTGATGAGGAAGCTGCCTTTCAAAGCAAAAATAAGACCAAGAAAGCCAAGAAATTTGCCCCAAAAGATGAGTTTTTTTATAGACTTTTTGATTTGTTCAGTCTGTGGAGAAAAGTACCTACATTTTAGAGTTACTTGCTATTCTCCCACTATAAACCAGGTAGAGGACTTAATCTTTGGAATAATTAGATATAGATTTGAATAATTACATATATCGCTGTGTATAATAAATACCAATTAGCTGTCACAATGTATATTCAGTCATTCATTCATTCAGTCCCATTCCCTCATCAATTTACAGCCAAATCGATCACAAAATGGCCATAAAAATGCAACGCCTTCTCGTGGCTTCAACTGAAACGAAATGTGTAATGGCAGAAATTTCCCACATGGCTTGTAGTCAGCGGCTAATTAAGGCCAAACAATTACCAATTTGGCCAATATGCCGGCATAAATTCTCGGTTTTATGCTCCAGCTGGGAGTTGGCCCAAAGTAAGCTGCCATTTCCACACCTTTGGCTCACTTTAATTGCGATTAATGTAGGTAATTGTCAAAGGACTTGTACTCTGCACCATTCAGCATCAAAAGTATAGTTTATATATATATGGTATTAAATACAGTAGGGTAACTGGGGGAGGGGGGAATGTTGTAACTGGCCTGGCTGAAATGCCCTCTTTTTTGCTCCTTTGATTGCTCCGGCTGACAGCTCGATTTGCATGGCTGAGTGGACGTGGAAGCCACGGGGACGCCGGACAGCAGACAGGGCCAGTCCAGTTAGCCCACATAATTAAGTTCCCCCCTTGGTCCTTGATTGCTTCCTGTTCAAATTCCCCCAGGACTAGAGCCCCTCTCTGGCTTAGGGGTTCGGAAAACGATTTGGAAACATTTTTCTATGTTCACGGTTTAGTACAAGTATTTAAAATTAAATGGAAATTTATAAATATATCCTCGATATATTTATGGTATATAAATATATTTATTAGATATATATACCCATTCGATTTGATTTATATTTAAGAGATATTGTTCCTTATTCAATTCCTGTTTTCTATTCCATTTATTTGAATTTATTCTGAGGTTTCCTTGGCTATAACTATTTGTTATTTTAAGTATTTAATTTAAGTATTTATATATCCTTGATATATCTATCGTATATAAATATTTTTATTAGATCTATATACTCATAAAATATGATTCATATTTAAGAGATAGATTTAGAAATACATGGACAAGAAAAAGCAGTTTGAATTCCATTTAAAAAAGTGCCAAGAGTGAGAGAGTGCCATTAAATTTATTGTTTTAAATGTGACACTTTTTAACACAAATCCAATTGATTTTCAATTTAAACAAAAGGTTTACAGGTGAATTTTAATGGCTAAATATTTGATAGCCGTTTTTTGAGTAAATTTTTTAATGGACTTCAAACCCCCGCCGACTTCTGACTTATTTATATATTATATATATTAAATTTGTGGCATTTGTTGTACCTGTACCGCATGCGGACATGCGGGTAGACGCTGGCCTGGTACTGCTCCTCGAGGACCGGGGAGTCGAACTTGGGGTCCAGCCAGGACTTGGCCGCCGCCCGCTCGAAGGCCACCGGGAGCATGACGCTGCAGCAGGAGTGCCGCCGGCCCGTCTGGCTCAGATAGGTCTGGATGTGCGGCGCCAAGGCGATCTGGATGTCATCGGTGGAGTTGGCCCGGCTATCATTAACCAGGACGCCCGGCGGCATAGCCGTCAAGCTCACCGACTGTCGGCGTGACTGAAAAAATCCAAAATAAATACTATAATTAATGAGTGTTCATTGTATTTATATATATATATATATATTTCAAGAGCTATCCTTAAAGTTCCCATAGAACTTGTGGTTTTTAAAGCTTTGTTTTATGGATAACAGCAACTGCCAGGCCAACTGCAAACAAACGCAATCATATTAGCCAATAACAAAAGAGTTAAGGAACGGGGCTTATTGGATTAGGCCAGGCTGCTCGCTGGCCGGATTAAGGGCTTAAGCGGAGGCTGTGACGGGGGTCATAGGTCACGGCCACTTCGCGATTTTTCGCAATTGGGTCAATGGCTCTGGGAATTACTGCTCCTGCAGATATGAAAATGTGGCTTTATTTGTTTAAATAGTTTTCAGGAATGCCTGGCAATATTTTCCAGTTTGTTCTTCTAGTTATTAAGCGACTTAATTGCTCAGTCTTATCAATACATAATTAATAACACTTGTAATATCGGCTGATAACAGATTCATCATTCCTTATCGGCTTACTGGCATACTGAAGGCTCCTTCATTTGCATTTCATACTTTATCTGTGCGGCCTTATCTCTTATCAACAATGCTCTCATTCAACTATATTTAACCACCTTAAATAGGGGTTTCTTCAACCCCAAGCCACTTGAACCTCTCCACTTCTCCCCTACTTCCTCGGTCTGCGGCCCTGCCTTATTTTCGATTATCACCAAAATAAAAGTCACGAGACACTCGGGGCTCTCTGATTCCCGATATTTGCAGCTGATTTGCGGTTTCTGTTTGGCCTTCAATTTGCGGCAATCTTATCGCCGAGGCGGGCGAAAGTGCAGCCCGAATCGGAGAATCGGAGAATCGGAGAGATTCGGGGAAGGAACAGCATAAAATTAAGACCCACCGAAATCGCGCATACGACCTGTGGGCGGCACTCGAGCGAATCCACACAGAGCAGCCACAGACGAGAAAGAAGTTGCTAAGTTAATCATAAAAAGCATTCCCCGATCCAAACCGATTTGGCCGTTCATTAAGAAGCCGCTAAAAAGCCGCGGCTAAAAATAGCAGCCCTCAAACGGACAGAGCAAGAAAAGATATATATAAAAAGAAAGAACGAAGCTATAACTGCTCTAAAAAATCATTAAAAATAGTTTGAGGTTTCATTTACTAATTAAGAGATCATTGCTGGACTCTCTGACGCACTGAGACTCTTAAATAATGAAGCAAAGATATTATTGTAATACTAGTATTATTATAAAGATATTATTTTAATACTCATATTATTAATATAGTTATAAGATTGTAATGATAAATATGAGGAAATACATATTTGTCAGAGCTTAAAAGGTAATAATTTATAAATCGAATAATAAATTAAGTCTCTAATAAATTATATATTAAATATTAGATATTTAATATAAAATATATATTACATGTATAAAAAATAAAGTTAAGGTATAATAAATTATGTATTTAGGTATATATTATAGGTTACAGTACGCTTATTAATTACTGTTTTCTGTGCAATTTTTAATTCCTTATTTTAGGAGCCATAAGGTTTTCAGTTTGAAGCATTAATTGTATTTATTATTTAAGGTATTTCTTGGCATTTAGTAGCTAGTATTAGTAGACAAATTTATTGTATATATTTCTATAATTTTAAGACCTAAAAACCCATTAAAACTACCTGATTTTAAACTCATTTAAACCTTAGTTTAAATATTTTTTAAAGATTTTCTTGACTAAAAATAGTATGTATAATTTATGATATTTTTAAGTCTTTTTAAGTCCTAAAAACCCATTAAAACCACCAGACTGTAAACTCATTTAAACCTAAGTTTAAATATTTTTATAGATTTTTTTGACTAAGAATTAGTATGCATAATTTAAGATTTATAAATCCCTGTAAATCAAGCTAGGAATAATTTGTAAACTCTTTAGAGGGAATATACTCTCTCTAACCAAAGAGTGGAGAAAAGTTGTGGTCCCTTTCTGTGTCTTTTCCTATTTTTTATATAATTTTTTTTCCGGGTCCTGCCGAGTTACAGGACACAAACTTTTGCCTGACTTTTGGGATGAAGCAAACCAAACCTGTGGTCAAGTTGGGATTCCTTTTTGCGGAATCCTTTTTTATTCGGATGGAGGGCAAAGGCAAATATTTCATTTGGCAAATTGCTGGCTGACCCTTGGACTTGAACTGTCTTTTAATAATTACTCAGGGGGGGCACTGCCCCCACCCCACCTACCGAAAATCAATCCACGGCCATTCCACGAACTCATTTCACATATATTTAATTACAGATCTCCGCTCAGAGCACTGGACACATGGTTTACTTATTTTGTGGAGGGAAATTGATATGATTTCGAGCTGATTTTGATTTGAAGTTCCAGTTGATTTATTTCGATTCGAAGCCGCGATTAAAAATAAGATTCAACGAATTCCGTTGACGCGGCGCTGGGAACTGAACTGATTTAAATTTTTGGGTCGCCTCGCTTGGTTTCGTTTCGTTTCGTTTCGATTGTCGATCGCGAGAACAGCTGACAGCCACGGAGCTGGCAGCTTATCTTTTACCTGATAACGCCAGGTGAGCGGGAGAGAGCGTCTCTCCCAGAGAGAGAGGGAGAGGGAGCTCCGAGAGCGGGAGAGAGAGCGCGGAGCCAGAGCGATAAAGATCCACTCGAGATCATCCATCAGTCTCAAGTGGCCAAGGACCCGGTGATCGCCGGCAATCTATATATGAGGTCACAATCGCTCCGAGCCCCCTCCCTGCAAGAATTCGCGGGTAAAACATTATACAAATTTACAAAAAAAAAACTAAAAATTAATATAAATAGCGCCTCCGCTATTCCGGCACTTTTCGCGATAAGATAACACCCATAACGCCCCAGACACGGCTCTCTGCCTTGCGCCTCTGAACTGCCAGGGAGTCGCCTTGAACTTCTTCGGCGAGCACGGAGCACTCACTACAGAGTACATATCTACATAGGGGGGGAATATAGTTGGGGGAAATATAGTTGGAGGAAATATAGTGGGGGGAAGAGTAATTTACAAGAAAAATAAACACTATTATAAGCACGAAATATACACTATTTTGCATGGAACATAAACAATGTTTTATTTGTTGGAAACAGCTCCTCCGATTTGGCTGGGATGTACAGCTGGGAGCCAGCTCCCTTCTTCAGTAGCCGCTGCTGAGCAACTTGTGCATTCAGAGTGAGTACCACAAGCTGGCCGCTAGAACCCATTGGGAATTCTAGTGCAAGTCAAGCAATACGAGTGCTGCCATTAACTAATATAATCCGTTGTATATTATAGTTTAGTTTAATTACTTATTATAATAAAAGTATTTATTCGAATACAATAATTACGAGAATTATGCAATAAACAAATATTTATATGAATAAATGCAACATAAATAATATTATTTAAATTAACAACCGGGAATGGTTTATAAATAATATGATTTATATTAAGAACTGGGAATAGAGTTTATAAATAATATAATTTATATTAAGAACTGTAATTATAAATAATATAATATAATTAATATATAATTGTAGAATATATACAAATAATATTAGTTAAATTAACACCGGTTGTTATGGTTATATTTATGGTTTATATTTATTTAAATTGGAAATAATATTATTTAAATTAACAGCCGGGAATATGGTTTATAAATTTATTATTTAAACTACCAACCGGGAATATAGTTAATAAATAATATGATTTATATTAAGTAAATAAAAAATAAAAATAATTGTAAATAATATAATATAATAATATATAATATAATAATATTATTCATATAACATATAATATATATATAAATAATATTAATTTAATTAATAACCGGGAATATGGTTTATATTTACTTAAATTACAAATAATATTATTTAAATTAACAGCTGAGAATATGGCTAATAAATAATATTATTTAAATTAACAACCGGGAATATATTTTTTAAATAAAATTATTTAAAGGAAGGGCTGAATATATATCTAAGAAATTGAGGGATAAGTTGGCTAATTTAGCTACACAACACTCAGAGAAAGAATATATATAATATATATATATATATATATCGGTTTATTTGGAAGCCATTAAAGATGTTTATGACAACCCATAACCCCTGATCTTGTCTCGAAGATATGTCACAGATAAGGGCGGCGCAGATATGATAAAAGGCCAGACCGAGGGCGATATTTTCCTGGAAACTCATTTATTATATTTTTGTGCTCTCTGGCCTGTGACTGTGCGAGACTGTCGCCTTTATCCTGAGAGTCTTGGGGACTCGAGGACCTAATCTGGCAATTAAATTGCAGTCGTGGGCAGGCAGGCGGGCAGGCGGGGCATTCCTTTGATTAGCTTTCCGTTCGCCCCAGTGCCCCCGCTCTATTTACATTCGATTTAAGCCAGGGCCAAGGCGGAGCCTTTGAGCCTGGTCGGGAGTGGGAGTGGGAGTAAGTTGGCTTGCATAATGCACTGCCAATTGGGGACAGGAAATTGGAATTCTCGTCGCCGTCACAGTCGCCTTTGCAAATCAAGTGCCAAATATTTATTTAATTAAACTCTCTCTCTCTGCCTGGCTCTCTTCAACAAAAGCGGCAAACTGCTCAGAACTTTTTGAATATTAATTAGCAGCCCAGCCAGTGGCTGGGGCGACTATCAGCGGCGAGCTGATAATTCTGGCGGGGATTGTGGGCGGATCCACCGCGGAAATTACCAGCGATAAATCGCTCTGTTTTCCAGCGCAATAATTAATTAAAAAATTAAGTTTTACCCTGACAAAGAAGTCTGTTAACCGAACTCAATAACCGATTGATTGGAATGTGCGGCTTGCGGTCCATCTCCCTCCTGACAAGGACTCGAAAAGGACACGAAGAACAAGGAAAACCAAGCGACAAAGTAATGCAATTTGCCCAGCCCTGTGTGCGTGATGTCCGTTTCCGTTTTCGTTTCCCCAACCGAAATATGATTAGCTGCCAAATCGAAGGAGGTCCTGCCTGGGAAAGGAGTGCACTTGCCGTCGCTCCTGGCTGCGCCCCTGCCTCCTGCTCCTCCAAGGGGGTAAATGTGCACTTAAGTTTTTAATGAACTGCTCACGGAACTGGTTTAAACGGGTTACTAATTGGTTCTTAAATTTATATAGTAATTAGGAACTTCAGGTCTAATATAATAATTGCTATATAATAATAATTGTAATGATGTTTTCCAGACTCTCCAATAAAATATATATTTTATTACTGAATTGTATTGTATTTTGTATTTTTAAATAAATTAAATTTAAATCTCCAATAAAATACATTTTTTACTACTGAATGGTTTATATTTTGTATTTTTAAAATATAAATCTAGTTGGATAGGTAATATCTTTTTATTGGATAGGTAATATCTTATTTGTTGGGGCATTTTCTATATGTTCCCTAAAGCTTCACTTAACGTCTAAATGGGTTACTAATTGGTTCTCAAATTTAGATAGTAATTAGAAGCTTCAGGTCTAATATAATAATTGCTATATAATAATAATTGCTATATATATATATTGTAATGATGTTTTCCAGACTCTTCAATAAAAAATATATTTTATTACTGAATTGTATTGTATTTTGTATTTATAAAATATAAATGTCTCCAATAAAATACATTTGATATTACTGAATGCTTTGTATTTTTAAAATATAAATCTATTTGGATAGGCCATATTTTCTTTGTTAGGGCATATTCTATATGTTCCCGAAAACTTAACTAAATTGACAATAACAAAGCCCAAAGATTACACTTATTTCCGGCCAAGGAAGCTCTTTGACCATCAATTCGCTTTAATAAAACATGAGTCTCTGACGTGCGAGCAAAACATTTGATTATTAATAATTAATTTTGAGCATCCATATGTGACATATGCGTGCAGTTAGCTGATTTATTCCACTTTATTATTATTTTTTGGGCCCCTGAAATATGCATGAGTGGACCCCGTCTCCTGATTCCTTTTTCTTGGGGAGCCTCGTAAGATTTTCCGTTTGCCCGCATTCGAAATGCACAAAGGCTTTGGGGGCGAACAATAACTGAAAATGCGATTATGACAAAGCGGCCTTCGCAAGGACACGGCAGGACGCGGAGGATGAGAGCAGGGACATGCGAATGCGATGCCAGTGTGCCTTGTGTGTAATGTATAATGCATAAAATGGAATATAATCAAGTCGTACACATGCACACACTCAGACTCAGAGCCAGCCTCAGAATCGGGCCCAGACTCGGGCCCAGAATCGGGCCCAAACCCAGGCCAAGACCCGGGAGCACTCGCATGTAAGCCGAAAATCCGTTGGCAACAATTGCCGAGAGGGGAGAGACTCCCTTAAAGGCCACGCCCCAGCCCTCTCTTACCTCTGGCCTTTCGCAGAGACAGTGGCCCACAAATGGCCAAGAAAACACAGCCACAAAGGGGACCTATTCCAGAAATTAAATCTTATCTCCAAGCTGCCAAAAAATGCGTAAAATAAAAACCGAGTTAATCGCAAATATGTAAAGATCTCAAGTGAATTCTAAAGACCTCATTGAAACTGAAATAAAAGCATATTCTATCGTTCCTTTGGCAATATATTTGGAGCTTAGCTTTGGGAATGGAAATGAAATCAAATAAAATAAGAGAAAAACACGGCGAAATTATATAACACCCACTGCGAGGCAGGGTTACTGGGTGTGTGTGTGCTTTTGTGTGTGCAACAAACCGAGGGCGAAAAATCAATTTGAAAAGACATTGCCAAGGATAATGAGCAGTGCCAGGAGGGCAGGAGGCCATCATCGGGGCAATCATCAGGCGCCCTCCGGTGTCCCCCATCACTCCCCAAGTCTCGAGCCTCGCAAATCGCGTCCTCAAGGGTGCTCTCAATCGGAATCGCGGGGCTTCCCACAGCCACATATGCATAAATGTCTGAAGAGGCGTATATATAGCTATATCTCACATGCGGAATACCCTAAGATGGGTCGGAAGAACAAACCAATTTCAAGGGATACTCTAGGAAGAGTTGGGAGGGCTGGGATTTCACTTATAGAATAATTCTACATATACAAAAGTTGTAAGGAAATATTATTATTATATATTATTATAAGAGGATTCCCTGAAATTAATACAAAAAGACGGAAGAGAGCTATTAAATATGTTAAAATATAGCAAAGAGATTTGAATTAAAAAAATACTGATTGGGAAATACATTTTATTTTAAGGATAAACATACATATATCTACAAAGAAATAATATTATTTTATAAGAGGATTTCCTGAAATTAATACAAGACAGAAGCGAGCTACTAAAGTTGCAAAAATACAGATATTTTACAGAAGCTAGAAATTAATTTCTACAGTTTATTTATATTTAAAATAATATCTGTATTAATAATATCTTTATTTTAAATATAAATAATTTGTAGATATTTAAAAAGAGATCCCATTAAAATATATACCTTTGCCTTTGCCAATTTTGTAATATTTACTTGCTTGATTATTTCTTAATAATATTTTCAAAGCCAAAATAACTTGCCAATAATTTCTGACCCTTAAATATATAAATATATTAATTTTGTAATATTTACTTTACTTGCTTATTTCTTAATAATATCTTCAAGGCCAGAGTAACTTGCCAATAATTTTTTGCCCTTAAATATAACCCCAGTGGGCCATTTTCATTGGGGAAGCAAAGTATGTAGCGGAAAGTGCTCAACTCGTAATTGGTTGCAATGAAGCGAATTATAAAGACGAGGAGTATCCTTCGCAATATATATATACGACATATACACACGCGGAGGATATTTATTGGGGGAGGCGGGGAGCAGGATGTGTACACACGCAGCTGATGACTTGGCATGAGATTATGGCATTTCCGTTCTAAAGTCAAGAGCACTTCCGCTGTTTCTCGCTCCGCTGCACCCGCAGCGGTGCTCTTTCCGCTGCACTTTTCCTCCTCAGCCTCCGAAGGGCCCCTGATTTCCCGCATTTCCCCCGAGTTTAGCCTGGATGCCCCCTGTGTGTGTGTTGAATTGTTGAGCTGTTCATTCAGTCCCATTCTGCAGCCTTAATGCATATTTCGCGCACCTTTTGAACATCACAAGTGACAAGTTATCCGTGACAGGTGTTGGCCTTGCACTCAACATGGTTTAAGCCCATCACAGAGGCAAGTACCTTCTGAAAAGGCAACTCACAAAATGCGGGATCATCATTTGAACTCAGGTGAAAAATTAAGAGATATCTGATATAAATTCAGGTGAATAATTAATTCTAACACTTATCAATGTATATTAAAAATGCAAATTATATAAATTGTAATTATATTATAATTGTACATATATATTATAATATTATATATAATATTATTATAATTGTATATATATATTATAATATATTATATTATAATTGTAATTATATTATTGTAAATTATATATACAAAACTATACTGAAGTGTTTCTGGAACTTAAATAATGCTCTAAAAGTATTATATTTTATAAAACCTATTTTATAACTTGTAATTGTTATTATTGAGTTTTTATTCCTAGCATATATTTTTCTGGTACTTAAATAATACTTTAAAAATATTATTTTCTATAATTTTTAGCTTGAAACCTATTTTATAACTTGTAATTATTATTATTCGTTATTTATTCCCACCATATATACCCGTTTTATCCACGAAATAAGGGTAATGCCATTTTCCATAGTTTTTTATGCATTCCATCACTTTTTTTTGGCATCTTTGCTCGCCTGGCCATTATTTTAAGTGCTAAATGGCGTTGGAAATTCAGCTTTCAATTAGCGCCGCATTTGCCGGCAAACAGGGAAAAAAGGCTCCTCCCAAGGGATACACTCTCGCGAAGGTCCTTCGTCCTTTGCTGTCTGAATATATATTATTCGCCGGCATATGCGTGCCCGAGCTTGCATTTGATATTTGTGTGATGCGCTCGAATTTCTCCGATTAAAATGGAACATTGCACGAAATTTGCTCTAAGGGACAGGACGAGGAAGGAGGCTATGTTAGGAAATAGCAAACAGGAAATGGGAAAGGCACTCGGCAGGAGCACGCAAATGCATTCACAAGGATCCCCAGCCAACTGACAGGCAATCTAATGGAGACAATATCTGGTTGTGGTGGCTCAAACAGTGCTGTCGTGTGAAGGGAGCTGGCTCAGGCATAGAAGCCTTTGAAAAATATATATAAAACCAAAAAACTCGTCAGATAAATACACTGAAGATATTTCTTGTAGATATTAAAGCCTTGATGTTGTCATTTAAAATGTATATAAGTTCCCTTGAAATTAAATTAAATCTCTACCTAATATTTTCCTTAACTTTCTTGACTTTGGCCAGAAACTAGCCAAGCGAACTGCCACTGGCTGGGCTGGGCTGGCCGAGAGGCGAGTGCATTGTTGGCCCACTCAATGCCAAGATTCGCATTACCTTCGCCGTCACAGAGCCTCGGGGCCAATATCAAGCATACGCCACGTTGTGCGTCAATCCAGAGCAATCCAGCAGCTGAAATGGATACTGGGCCTGGGGACTAAGATGAGGGCGAGTGCATGTCAATGTTTCGGGTATCAGGTGATGCACATATCTGGGTACTTGTGGAAATAAATCCCTTACTGCCATCTGGGCCAGGCCAATATCAAGTATACGCCGCATTTTGCATCCATAGAGTGGAACTGAAGCGGCAAAACTGAGGATTAAGATGCAAATGAACGTGACGGGGAGACGAGGCTACTTATTCATACTAATTTAATCCCTTGAGCGGCCGTTATCAAGTATACGCAGCGTTGTGCGTCAATGGAAGGGAGATTGACTGCCGCAAGCAGCTCATCATGGCGGCTATGATGACCAATACGAAAATATGGTTAAATATATATATAAAATTAAAGCTTGGCATAAGTAAAGTTCTCCAGGCTACACCCTCTGCAGGTCATCCTACGGAGATAGTCAAAATAAATTTAACTTTTATTGACATAAAAGCATTCTCACTTAATCATTATTTAGGATAATTTCCCTTATTTTGCCAGTCTTAAGGTGGAAGAGAGCAGAGGTCTTTAAAAGACTATATCCCATTCCGGTGGTAACCGGTTTCCGCTGGTCTCCGCCGGATTTAACCCGGCATTCTGGAACCATATCAAGCATACGCCACTCCTGCATCACTCAGCCGGCTCCAGCGCCTCTCCAGCGGAATGACGTTTCTCAACTCAAGGCGTCTGACACAAAAGTGGTGACAGCGCTGGCCACCTTATCAGCGGCATGGCCAAAAACATGACACGCCGGCAGCCGGGCCAGGTGACGGGCGCAGGCCAATTGACGAGCGGAGAGACGCGACGGAGCAGTGTTGACTGAGATAAGCGATAAGATCACCCTTCTGGGAGCTGGGAGCTGGCTGCTGTGGCAGAATCAGCCACAGGAAAGTGGGAAAGAGAAGTTACAGTACACTGGGGAAAAAAAGGAAACAAAATGGTAAAAGAGTCGAAAAGAGAGGGGAATTTTTGACAATATCTTAGGCTATTTCTTACACCACACTCAATTTATAGATACTTTACTTAAGAGAACCCACTGGGATTTCAGTTCAGACAGTTATCGTTACAGTTATCGATAGCTTCGGGGAGTGTTGGAAAAGGCTTTCAGCTTCAAGCTGAGTTGAAAAGTGTGGTTTAGAGCTAGGCTAGGCCCGGCTAGAGCTAGGTGTTGGAAAGTATTGCTTAGCATTAAGCAGTGTTGAAAAGTCCATTCAGAGGCACTTTTCCAAGTAGTTGAAATTAAAACCATGATAAGTAGGGACATCTTTTAGTAGTAGTTTCTTTCAGTGCTATGCCACACAAGAGCAGCTTAATTTATGTGTCTTTGTGTGCGGCTGAGGCGATGTCTGATAATGAAATTACTGAGCTCCTCAAAGCTAGCCAAATATTTGAGTTGCCGGGGATTGCAGCAATTGCCGCTGCTCCCAGGCCACAAAAGTTGCAAAAGAGAGCAAAAATAGGAGGTATATATAGGGAGCGAAGTCAGATGGATAGAGCGAGATCTGTAATGGAATTATTATCTACAGGGATATCTCCATTAGCCACAATATGCTGGCCTACATGACAAACTTTGGCTCACACTTGGCCGGGGCATCTCCACAGAGTGGAACTAATTGTTACTAACAATTTGTGCAGGTTATAACTAATTGAAGGTATTTTTATGAAAAATAATATATATAAATATATAATATATTTATTATTTATATATAATATATAAAATATAATATGAGAAGAAAATGTTAAGGCTTGTGACACATTCCATTTCCTGGCCGAATGCACGGATTCCTTGGAGTGTGAGGTAAATGCAAATAAACAATGTCGGTTTAATGCCAATTGTGGCGGACAGTGCACGGCTGAATTACCTGAAATTACCTGTCCGCCCGATGAGCTAATGCGGTAATGTGATAAAGCGCCGGCGACACTTCGCCCCCGCCCCATGTCCACGTCACTCACAGGTGCAACTCGCAACTCGGACTCCTCTCGAATCGAAAACGCATTCACTGAGAGCGATTGCTCATTTTGCATTTTGCATTTTGAATTTCGCATTTTTCATTTTCCACTTCAATTTTCAGCTTCGCTTGGTGACTGCCCGATGACCTTGCACCTGTGTCTGTGCCACCTGCCACCTGCCACTCCCCTCTCAGCGTTAGGCAAACATCAACAAATTTATGACACTGTGGGGCAAACAAAAAAATTACACAAAGAAAACAAGGCGAGTGGCGCTCGTTTTTTTGTGGAAAATTTTGACTTTGTTTGCCCGACAGCCAAACACCACCCGCCTCTCGCCCCCCGCCACCCACCTCTCGAGATGATGATCCTCCCCCCGCCAAGGCCCCTTAACCCCTTCCCTCTGTCGGTTAAACACTTTGAATGACTTTATCGCGTTTTTATCGCTGCAGCATTTACCTGCTCGCCTTTTGGTGCACAGATAGAAAAGCCCAAGCAACTTATAACTACAAATTTAAAATAACGAGTAATTAAAAATGATTTATAATAAATATATAAATATACAATGTATATATCTATCAAATATAAAGGGACTACAAAATATGTAATAGTATTTAAGGGAAAACTCTCAACAACAGGTATATTTTTTAATTTATTTTGTTAAAGCAATCAGGCTTGGCCTTGTTTTTTTAATATTTCATTAATAAATACTGTATTATATTTAAAATAAATTTCATTAAAATATTTTTAGGAATATAATAATGATAATAATAATTCTAATTTATTTACCAACTAGGATAGGCCTTGTTTCTTAAATATTTCATTAATAAATACTGTAATATATTAAGCATAAACTTAGTTAAAATAAATTAAACAAGCTCCAAAGTAAAATATGCAAAAATAAACATCTTTAAATATGTTAGGAAAGCTCAAAAATTAAACAATAAAGATATTAATAATAAAGATGTATTTTGTTAAAGCAAGTAGGCTGGGCCTTGTTATATTTTCAATATTTCATTAATAAATACATACTAATAAATACTAAGAATAAACTTCCTTAAAAATATCTTAAGTAAGCTCCAAAATTAAATATGCAAATAAGAAAATATCTCTGATTTTAAACGTGGTTCTAAGTCAAATATTTTACTGCGTTTAAAGATGGAAAATATTAGAAGGATTGAACGGGTATCATATAATATTTCATTTATTTAAAAGAAGGTATTGCCTACACTTTGGCTTAGCAACAAGGGGGAGATTTATTTGTTGTAATAAAATCCTCCATTTAATCCTTTCTGACTCCTTTTTCGCGGTGCACTCGCACTCGCTCGCGTTTTCGCTGCTGGCATTATTATTTTATGAGAATTGCTCTCGCCCTGACAGATTTATGTGGCAAAGGTCTCTGGCCCGCATCCCCCTCTCCCCCTCTCCCCCTCTCCCGAGCTGCCTAAATGCTGCTTAAATTCTATTAAATCGCCAGCTTAGCCCAGTTCGCTTTCAGTGGCTTCAGATCCTAAAGAATATAGGTATATGTGCAGGTTCAGGGGACTGTTGTCGTGCCGAGTTTGTCACGTAGCCGCAACGTGGGCCAGGGCGTCCCCTCACCTCACCCTCACTGGGGGCAATCGGAATGCAGGAGTCCTCCTCCGACTCTAATGAGGCAGCAGGAGAGGAGGTGGCAGCCTGGCAGCCTGGCAGCCAGGAGGCTAAGGACCAGCAGTCGTCACCAAACTCTCGGGGAGATTGCGTGCCGCAGAACTTAATTGATTGCCCAAAGGTCCTGGCCGCCAGCCAGGAGGCATCCCAGACATCCCGATGAAGTGGCAGCATCCCGCATAGGAATGCGGATCCGGAGTCCTGGGGGAAAAGTGTTATCCGAAGTCCTTTGACCGAGGTAAACCATTGACATACATATACTCATTGGGGGAATTCACCAGGCAATATTCCCTGCAACTATTAAGACTTAGGGAGGCTTTTGAGATCCTTAAATATAACCAACCTTGGCCTTGCATATGGTTAAAATATTGAGGGTTGTTTCCCCTTATTTTTCAGAGATTTCTCCTATAGATATAGGTTCTTATTACCCCCATCATTTGCATTTACCATCTGGCAGTTGGCAAACCTTTTCTCGGCCACTTGGAATAGAACTGCCCTTGGGTTCTGGCCAGCTGCTGCTAATATCCATACGGATTCTGGCTTTCAAATACGATTTCGATTTAAGCCATTATCATAAAAACCCCTGATTTCTGATGCTTCCTCCTCACAAGCTCCTAGCAAATAGCAAGTGCCTTGGATTGTTTTCCTTGATAATGTATCTGATATGGAGGATATCAGGACTCACAAGTATAAAAAAATACGAACAAGTGCACTAATTTTCTATTGAATAACAAACAACAAAAAAAGGCCACGAGGGGGCATAAAAAGTCATAGGAGGAACAGGAGCAGTAGAGCCTCCTCGGCAGAACTAGCCATTCCTGACTCTCTCTCCAGGACCTCCTTCCATAAACAGAAAATACTCACTAGATATTTAACTCAATATATTAATAAATAATAATAGATCAAATAAATAGATTCAAATCAGAATAAATGGTTTTAATTAAAAGATAACTGACTATGTCCTACGATTTCCTATAGAGAATATCCTCTCACTCATCGAATCTCCACTGTATTCCGAGCCCAAGCAGTAGATTAAGCCCAGGCCCCATAAAAGGCGATGCCCAGTGGTCAGTCGGCAAGATGAGATGGGCCAAGATGAGCCGAGTCCCGGAGAGATGGATGGATGAATGGAGTGGAGGACCCGTGGTGGGTGGTGGCCAAACCGCAAAAGGCAAATTGAAAATAATGTGTAATAGGACCAGCAGCAGGACGAGCCAGTACGAGCCAGGACGAGCCAGGACGAGCCAGGAAGAGGCAGGAAGCGGAGGTGGAGCCCATCATCCGTCGGCCACTTGAGATTGTTGCTAATTTAATTGGATTTATTTGCTGCGTGCTTGAAATTTATGATAAGGCCGTGGCCAAAACGGATGCCGGGGCGTGTTATCTGCTGGCAAATCGCTGAAAGCCCTCAAATATCCCGGGGATATCCCAGATTGAGGTTTATGTCCCGCAGGCGAGTCCTTAGACACATTCTAAATTGAATTTTTGGGGGAAGGCTAGAAGGAAGCTAGGTATTTATTAATGCCTATGACACTACAGTTTTGACTTGATTCTAGAAATACTTCATATTAATTTCCATATTAAACTAAACCCAACCAGGACTTGCCGCAAAGGACAGGGCTTCTTGGTTAGAATACCGATGTCTGCAAAAGGATTACTGACAAGGGCACAATCATGACAGGATGCAAGGACGTGGGCTTGGAGTGAGCTGAGCCGGGGCCGGGGCCTGGCATTCCTCTCGCTGGTCGCATTTTGCAAATGACATTCGACAAATCCCCGGCAAGTGGCAGCTGCAGGCCGCCCAATCCGCCCACTCTTCCCCACGAGTTGCAGGGGCGGCTGACGCAGGACCCTCTCCTGCCCACTCCTGGGGCTTATTTTTATCGCCCTGCTGCTCCTGATTATGGAATTCCTTTGAGCCAAGTCTCCTTGGGGCCAAAAGGCCAGAGGTGAGACCCACACACAATGCAGGGCAATCTGTCAAAGGTGTCACAGCCAAATGAGGCGGCAGTAATCATTTTTCGACAATTGTTTGCCTCGCACCTGTCAGGCTCCAAAATTGACAACAAAAGTAGCTCGGCGACAGCCTCCATACCAGGTTTTAATGGAAATAAAATACCTCCGAGCACTTAAGCCACAATCAAACATTATCTTTGGATATTTGAGGGCAATAAAGCCTCAATAACAATGTGTCCCTAACAGGATAGAGCTTTACAAGCAGTTGTTTGTTTAAATAAATGCCTAGCACATCTGCAAAGTGGCCAGCATGTTGACTGTCCCACCTGGCGTATGCGTAATATTCGCTCGCCATATGGGCGCACTTCGAGCCGGGCCCAGTCTCCTTGTCGCCTCGAAGTTTATAGCTCATTATGCAGCTTAATTGTCGCCAGAAGAGGAGGAACTAGCAGCGGGAGGATCCGGCAGGAGGCCAGGACCAAGGACCAAGGAGCAAGGAGCACTGACGGGGGAACACCAGACTTTTGGACCTGGGCGAAACTTTTAATTGGAAAACTTTCTGCATACGCACAGATAAACGCGACGACAGCTCTCAAGCGGCCACGACACTTGACAACCCATTCCACGGATGTCCTGGTGTCCCCAGCACACACACACACACACACACACGCACACGTACACACACATCCATATGCAAATGCATGCAAATCGAGGATACAAGCGACTTAGTCCTGCCCGCGACTCGGCGACGTTCCCATAAATGTTTTATGTTAATTTCGACAGCTGCTGCCAAGGCGCCGCCATCCGCGCTCCATAATGATGCGGAAGGATCCGGAAGGATGTCAGAGAGCACCAGGTGTGCAGCGGAAAATTCCACACCTGCCCTGGCGTGTCCTTCCTCACACATGCTCCTAGGACACCCGAAAAACGAATAAATAAACAAGCATGAAATGTGAGCATGGAGATATTTATGGCGGGAATTATGCCCTTTATTAATAATAGCATTAATAGCACCGACAGTATATGGAAATTCAAGTGTGTAAATTATTTAGGCTGAGTTCAAGTAATCGGCTTATAGCATCAAAATTCCATGTTTATGATTAATTCAAGGGCCTTAATTTACAAACAATAAATTAAACTAATAAATGGCATTTTACAAAATAATAAGCTATGAAAGAGAGACCTACTAATACTAATAATACATAAGTTATTAGTTAAATGTGTACTATTAGTAATGTGGTAATCGTAAGCAGCTATTAATAAGTACAAGTTACCACAAAAACAAGGCCATTTCGAAGAGATAGCCATTATTTCCTGGCCTTAATGTGAAACCAAAACAAAACGCGACTGCCAGGGAGCGGGGCGAGGTAATTTCAGCAGGCCAATGGCCTTCGACGATTAGGGGTTAGAGGTCAGAGGTCAGGCCGCAGCTCATTACGAGCCTCAACCTCAGCCACCCCCCAATCACCGACAGTCCTGAATTCGCAAGGACCAGGACCTCGGCCCAGAGATTATTCAGAGCCTGTGGTCTTTGGCGGGACAGCATCCCCTCTGATTCGATTGGAAAGTGCCACAGGGAGGAGAGAGAGAAGGTGAAAGTGAGGGAGGAGAAAGAGAAAGTGAGGAAGGAGAAAGAGAAAGTGAGGGAGGAGATAGAGAAAGTGAGGGAGGAGATAGAGAAAGTGAGAGAAGAGATAATGCCGACGATTGATCTATTTATTAGGCCAAAGTTTCCACAGAGATGGCTCATCTATTCAAGCTCAAGTTGCTGACAGTTATTGGGGTATTTAAGGCTGTTTAAGGGATTCCATGTCACAGAAATCCCCAACAATAATTATTTACATTTACATATCCTGCTCCTTCCTATAACTCCTGCCAGAGTGTGTTAATATTCGGGCTCTGTTGTATATTTTATTTTTATTTTATTTGCATTTGTTTAGGTTCATGTAAATCGAGAAGTGGAGAGGGAGAGCACAACTGTCATGGCTTTTGTCGGGACATGTTGCTCTGTGTTTTTCCCATTTTACTGGGTCCTTTTTGCATAGCTTGTGATTACCACATTTTTCATGGCTTGGTCCTGGCCATACTGCATATATTTATGTCCCTGGTGGCCCCGTGGGGTTCGTGTGCATGGCTTACGTGTAGCGCCATTTGTTTGCCAGTTGACCAAGTCCAGTCCAGTTGTCCTGTGGATGGGTTCCCTCCCTCCTTTCGACCAATTGCGACCTGGCCCGAAGCGGCTTGTTGGCCACTTTTGTTTGCTCGTCGTAACTTTAGTGCTGTGTCAATTTCAGGCCACGACATTGCGACACTTTCTTCTCCTTGTGGTCTGTGTCAGAGCCGTTTTTCCTCCTCCA
Organism: Drosophila pectinifera; assembly: GCA_008042775.1. Classification (NCBI taxonomy): domain Eukaryota; kingdom Metazoa; phylum Arthropoda; class Insecta; order Diptera; family Drosophilidae; genus Drosophila; species Drosophila pectinifera. The sequence goes on from VNKC01002639.1 coordinate 29,554, forward strand.
AAAAAAACCCTCCATTGTTATTGACTATTTATTTTTCATTTAGTTTATTGCGGATCAGGGCCAAACAATGGGCATGGGGGGGAGGCGAAAATAAAGAAATAAAAAAGTAGAGAGACATTGGCGAAGTGGAAAAATCGTTCTAATGATTCGCGGCACATGGCACCTGGCGCCGCCTTCATTAAAAACGCATCAATCAAGGGGCAATCAATGCCCGGACAACAACAGATTCGAGCTGTCGAAGACAACCTGCGACAATGACGGTGGTGATGACGAGGAATAAGATCCACGAGGGGTTAATGGAGCTGGACTATCGCTGATGTCGATAGAATCACCATATAATATAGATACTATATCAATTTAATATGATAATTAGGAGAAACGCATGTTTAACTTTATAAAGAAAATAAAAACAATTATTTTGAGAGATAAATTTGACAACGATATCGATAGTTTATCGATGCCATAATTATCTGAAATAAATATTGCTCTATCTATATTCTCTATATATATATATATATATTTACATTTTAATATAATTTTAATTGAATATGATAATTATGGGAATCGCATGTTTAACTATATAAAGAAAATAAGAACATAGATTTCCAGCGATAAATTCGATAATGATATCGATGCAATAATTAATAATTTATCGATGCAGTAGTTATCTGAAATAAATATTGCTCTAATAAATTATCTATATATCTATTATATTTATACATTTTAATAGAGTTTCAAGAACTTGCTTTTAAGAATGATTAAATAACATACTTAGAGGCTCCAATATTTCCAATAGGTCATTTATCGATAATTAGTCGATATATTATATCGGAGGACTCTCCCGTTATATGCTCATCCCTAGACCGAGTAAGCACAAGCCTGTGAATGGCAACGAGGATAATTCAATGGCGAGGCAAGTGGATGGCAAACCGGCCTAATTGCCAGACACCGCCATCGTCATCAGCATTATCATCATTATTCATTAGCCAATCGAGGCAAATGACCGAGGCACTCATTAAGCCCCGCGACTGAGCCGTGTTTCGAGTGCCCCTAATCCGGCAACTAAAGTTGAGCACTCGCCGAACAAAGTATCTCAATCCCAGACTCCGGCCTAATGGAGCACCAATTGGCTCCTTCCCGGTAAGCGATTGTCAAGTCCTTGGCTTAAGTGCCTTATAACTTGGCACTGCCTTGGGGGAAATCGATGCGACTCAGTCTCAGTCCCAGTCTCCATGAAATCCCTTATAATTTCTATGGAATTAAATCTACTTGGCATTCTCAACAGATTTGAGGTAAGCTGGATATTAAATATATACTTCGATTATTTCTTTACACAATTTCTCCTCATTTTAAAATATTTCCCTGAGCTTCATTTCCCTTTTATTAATTCTCTCTATAAATATTAAACTTCTATAGAATTAAATCTACAAGGCATTCTCAACAGACTGGATATTAAATATATATTTCTATTATTTATTTCTAATTTTTTCTGTGAATTTACACAATTTCTCCTCATTTTAAAAAATATATTCCGGAATCCTGAGCTTTATTTCCCTTTTATTAATGGTCTGTATAAATGTTAAATTTCTTTCCAGAGCACATTAAAAATTCCTGACAAATGCCATTAGGATACAATTTGTAGTTTGTTCACTTTCCTCTAGTTTAGCCCACTTTTGACTCCGCTTCCGCTGCGGGGACTTTGCCCTGTCATCCCTCAGAAACTCACAGATCAAGCATACGCCGCGTAAGCCAGCGCCGAATAACATCGAATTTTGCATTTGCAAATGTGTTGTATGGCTCCCGCAGCCACTTTTCCCTTCGGTGAGAATGCAAATTTGTTCCCTAATAACATGCCAACCAGCAATCTGACCGAGAAGCTACACAGAGAGAAAAGGGAGGTACCAAGAAATCAGATACAAACTCTCTATAACTGAAAGTATTATTTGGATTATTGCCGAAATAATATTCAATTATTTTCTGTAAATTTCAGTACCTAAAATCTACTTTAAATCAAGAAGGATAGGCATTTTCTTGCTGTGTGGCCACATGCTCAGGCAGCTTGGCATGACTTCGCCTGGCCTTTGGGCTTGGCTGCGGAGCGACTTGGATGTGGATGTGGACATGGTCGACCCACTTAGGAGCCCCGCGATGGAGCCGCTGTCGCGGCTGTCGCGCTCCGTTTGCTGCATAAATCATGCGCCAAAAGCACAAGTCCTGCCAGGATGCGGGGTGCCTCCTGGGCGGCTCCTAGGTGCCATCTGGGTGGGCGGTTCTGCCCGAGCTCCAGCGGTGGCTCCAATGAATTTGTAAACAGGTGCAAATTAGGTCAATATTTATGTCTGTGAGCGGGTCGCCGCCGTCGTCGGTCCGTGTTTGTTTATGGTGACAGCTGCTCGGCGGAGCCCTGAGTCGTTGTTGCCTGTTGCTCGCGATGCTCCCTCTATATAAATCCATATAGCCACCCAGTCATCCAGCCCTCCAGCCCCTCAGCCCCCCAGTCATCCCCATACATAAACATGAGGAGCGAAGACGACGACGACGACGTCACTGACCCAAAATTCAAATGCTCATGCGGGCCGGCAGGAAGTGATGAGCTGGAAGCGGAACCCAAGGAAGCAGGGAACGCAGCTTTGAAATGCTTAGAGACACCCTAACGGCCGAGAGGTAACTTGGCTATCGGGAAAGTATAACATAAAGCCAGGTCTACAGAAATATTCAGCAGAATATTGTATCGAAATGCCCTGAATATTATTATATATTTATATAATATATTTATATTATTATTATTATATAATATATTATATTATTACTACATATATTATAACTATACTATATTATTAATATTACTATATTTATATTATTATTATATCCATAGCATCATTATTTTATGATGCAAGGAAGCCGCTTAAAAATAGCTCTTAACTTTGGTTGCAAGCCGAGGAAAAAGTTTCGATATAGAAAATATAATAATATGATAANCAAGCCGAGGAAAAAGTTTCGATATAGAAAATATAATAATATGATAATCATAATAATAATAATAATAATAATAAATATATTATATAATAATAATAATAATAAATATAGTATATAATAATAATAATAAATATTAATAAGTGATAAATTGATAATTCAAATAATTACCAAAGCCTTTTTAAAGTTTAAATCTGGTTTCCCTTAAGCCCTTATCCCTCTCTAAATGTAAACTTGCAAATGGAATACTGAAGCGCTCTAAATTCATAATAATTCATGTCTAAATAAATTTATATTTATATTCTCTGACTTTGTCTTGCACCAATAACTTGCAAGCAAAATAAATCAAAAGTTTCGGCATATTAATGCTAAACAATTATTGAAACTTTATGTTTTTTTGTTTTAATGGAGTTTTTGTAATTCTTTTATTTATATGCCATTATCTGCCGCTTTTAGCCGAGCTTATAAGTTTATAGTGGAGGTTTCTGTATTGCCGGGCTTTACACATACTGAACACCCTCCATTTACACCCCCGACCCCACTGACACACACACACACACACCTCTCCCCACCCCAGCGACCAACAGCTTCTTGTGTCCGTGTGCCGGAGTGTGTGTGGTTTTTTGCTTTTAATGCGTTTGAAGCTCTTAAGTCTTTTGATAAAATAAACTGAAAATCGATTTTAATTCAATAAAAATGGAAATGCTAACGCCCGCCTCTTCGGCCAGGCCAGGGCCAAGGAGCCACGCCCCCTGCTTATGGTCATGCTGAGAGAAAATATTATATATATTTAGTTGCTCCTCTCTGCAGCTTAGAAGTATATATATCTATATCTCTATATATATGATATATCGCTTGATTCCTTATTTTTCTCACTGCATATGTTACCTACCTCAGACATTTTGCGTTGTTTTGTTTCGATTCGTTCGAGTTCAGCGGAATTCCTCAACTTTTTGTTGATGTTTCCAGTATTTTCTTTGCTGCCGCTGCTGTTGCTGCTGTGATTGCTCCTGGGGGTCTGGCGGTGCTGGTGTTGTTGGTAGAACTGCTGCTGCGTGTGTGTGTGTGTGTGTGTGCGAGGGGTTTCAGCCTTGGCCTTGGCCGTGGGCCACTGCGGCGCCTGGTTGTTCATGCAACATCCTCCGATCGACGCGCGCCCACATGGCGTATGGGTGATTTCTGCCCGCCGACTTGGCTCGAGTTCGTTGTGTTGTTGGCCACCAGCGCGGCAGTTGCTGTCGCAGTCGCAGTCGCAGTCGGCGTCGCTGTTGCTGCTGCTGTTGCTGTTGCTGTTGCATCATGAGTGCCTGCAACAAGTGGCTGCCGGGCATGGTAACAGCTGGCAGCGAGTGCAGGGCCGCCGCCTCATGGCTGCCACATGCCGCAACTGTCTGGAGTGTGGCTGGAAAAGAGCAGGGAACAGGGGGGAAATGTTAGTGGAAAGTTGTGGTTTTTCCCTAGAAAAATTGCTATAGTTTCTGGCTGCCAGTGATTTTTAGTTAATTTTATTTATATATTTTAAGTTAAATATAAAGAAAATTAAAGAAGGGCCAGAAGGTGTGTTTCAAATGCTTAATAAATCTCTTAAATTGTTTGAATGATCTTTTCTCTAGATGTACTATTTTTATAAAGGGCTGCAAAAGATTTTAATTATATTTAATTATATATTTTAAATAAAATATAAAGAAAAAGAAAGAAAAAGCCTTAAAGTGTATTTCAAATGTTTAATAAATCTATTAAATTGTTTGCATGATCTTTTCTGCAGTGATTTTTAATTATTTGTATATATATTTTTTAAAAGAAATATAAAGAAAAGGAAAGAAAAGCCAGAAGTGTGCTTCAAATGCTTAATAAATCTCTTAAATTGTTTAAATGATCTTTTCTTCAGATCTATTATTTTTATGAAAGGATGCAAGTGATTTTTAAATATTTTTATTTATATATCTTAAATGAAATATTAGGAAAAAGAAAGAAGGGCCAGAAGGTGTGTTTCAATTGTTTAATAAATCTCTTAAATTGCTTGAATGATCTTTTCTCCAGTTGTATTATTTTTATGCAAGGCTGCCAGTGTTTATTAATAATTTTTAATTATATATTTTATACGAAAAGGCTAGAAAGTGTGTTTAATAAATATCTTAAAATGTTTGCATTATCTTTTCTCCAGGTGCAGCGAGTGAGAACTGGCGTTAATCAATCAATAATCGGGCGATCAATCAGTCAAATCCGCCGGACCTGTTCCGATCGAAGGCGCCGAGGGGCCAGGGGCAAGGGGCCTCCCCTTGTTGTGATTATTCAGTTCTAGGTGACCTTAGTGACTGGGCGAGTTCAAGAATCTTTCGGCGATAAATTTCAAGTTTCAAGTTTTGCCTCCGCCGCTGCACTATCGTGTTTATCGACATCGCCTGGCGGCTGTTTGTCTGGCTTTCGAAAGGCAAGTTGTGATTCTGAGATTTAGAGGGAATATCGCCTGGCTTTGACTTAATTTGTCGCCGCTCCTAATTAGCATCTGTCACTACCCCGGCTTCGCCAAGTGCCCCTCCAATGTATCAACTTGTTTGCCAGTTTCTCAGCGGGAACTCACTTGGAGTTTTCCGAGCTAGTTCACAAACTTTGGTGCCGGGTGGGAAAAGCCATAAAGTAAAAAACAAGAACTTGAAGAAAATGCCAAACTATTTCCGCGAGTATCTGATGCATGGGCGCTGTTCAAGTTGAGCAGATTGTCTGCGACATAGTTTGCTCAACAGCTCAGTCGAGTCGAGTCTTCCTTGACACCCACTTCCCTAAGTGTTTTTCACTTTTATTTATTTACCAGTCAATACTATATCTTGAGGGAATATCTTGGCTTGTGCATTTCGATTTCAGGGCAAATTCTTTTATTCTCATTCTCATTCCCATTCCCAAAGTGTGGATAATCAATTGCAGCTGGAAACAATTTACGAAACACAACTATGTGGCGAGCGAGCCCTGGCAGGGCGGGGAAATCATAACGAAAGTTGCGTAAAGTCCCGCTTATCCTTGGTATTTCCCCTGGAACAGCGGGAGACCCCCCGCCCTCTGGTGAGTGGAGACCGGAGAGCGGAGAGTGGAGAGTGGAGAGCGGAGAGTGGAGAGTGGAGACCGGGCACACATAATGCATAATAATGGACCCAATGGTAATGACGATGTGCGCACGAATCCCGCTTGTTTGCTGCTTCCGCTCGTGAGGAAGCGTGGCGGGAAATGCGGGCTCTGTGGGGGGAGAGGGGGGAATGCTGGAGAGGGGGAGATCTAGAGAGGGGTCGAGCTGGAGCGGAGGAAGGAAGGTCACAGCAGGGGCAATAATCATATAATGATAGCGCAAACAAATACCATTGAAGCACATCAATTGCATTGAGCCATTTCAGCCGGAAAGTGTGACTTTAAATAAATGTCTTAACTATTTCCGAAGGCAAAAGCGAAGACGTTTACTTTCAGTTATTTTAGACAAAGTATGACTAAATAAATAAAATTAAGATAGCAAGAAGCTCTCATTAAGAGTCCCCCTTAATTTATATAATTAAATAAAACCAATCACATCATACAATGTATAGCATTAAATATAGACATATATATAGAGAAATATTTATTTATTTGTTTAATATTTTTACTACAAAATATTTAACATTATTTCGGCATCAGTGATTTCCCAGAACTAATTCCCTTAAGGACTTGAAGAATATATAATTAAATATATAATAACTTAAATATTAAAATGTATCAGTGATTATATATAACTAATTCTCTTAAAGACTTGAAGGATATATAATTAAATAAATCCAAAAACATCATAAAATGTATAATAATGAAAATATACATATATAAAGGGAAATATAGAAGTATCCACCATTTTCTAACAGTGTCTTTGCTACAAACTATTTACCATTATCTTGGTATTATCTCATCAGTGATTTCCCAGAACTAATTCCCTTAAAGACTTGAAGGATATATAATTAAATATATAATAATATAAAAATATATATATATATAATATATATAATATATAAAAAAATATATTAAAATGTATAGCAATCAAAACAGACATGTGTCTTCACTACAAACTATTTACCATTATCTTGGTATTATCTCATCAGTGATTTCCTAGAACCAATTCCCTTAAAGACTTGATGGAATTTTCAGGCTTTGATGTTCAGCTTTTTACGAATGGCCGAAATGTTCGCATGAAATTTTTTATTATTTGTTTACCTCACTCTCTTGTTTAATCCGAAGCGCGGCAGCATAACATAAAACACGGCGCTGGGGAAAATAAAACACGGGAAGCGCAAAAGTTCAGGTGGAAATTTCAGCATAAAAATGTTTGCAGGAGGGTCCGGGGCGGGGATCGGGGGTAAATATAGGAGTAATTACTGGCTGACACCCTGTAATATCAAGTGGGGCGGTGATTCGGTGACATTAATGCTATGCGAGGAATGCCAGACATTCCAGGAATTGGCTGCACTCTGACCAGCTCGAAACTCGAATGTCACCAGTGCAAGTCGGAGTATCTTAGCCCCACCAGGCCCCCGATAAATTCATTTTCTTGTATTTATATATATATATATATATTCGCCTGTTTTTTTCTGCTCATTTTCATTTTGCGCCAAGTGCGACGAAATTTGAGAGCAACAGCGAAACTGTAGCCGAACAAGAGTGCCACAAAGACAAATACGGACAGACACCCGAAAGGCATACAAGACTCGGAGGGGGGGGGAGGAGCCTAAGGGGAAAGTGTACTTGGGCGGGAAAGTCTGGGAAAATCCCTCTTTCGGCAGAAGTACTTTAATGGCCGCGAAATATACTTTACTTTGCTTGGTTTAGCCCAGAAGTTAAGCCCTGTGTGGGCCCAAAGTTTGTGCAAATTGTTGCTTGACTTTGTCAAAAAATTATTTGTTTTACTTCACAAGTCTTCTGCTGGCTTTACTTTCATTTTGGCCTTAATATGCCTTAGGAGGCACTTAAGTGCTTAATTAATGTGTGAAATGCAACTTAAAAAAGGTATTTAAGTAAATTAGTTTCCATTGAGTCAGGCATATAACAACAAAGTGCTGTTCAATTTTTATCCAAAGGCAGCTACTTAAGAGGCCTGTACCTGGAATTGCTGATTTAACAGATAGCTGTGGCTCTGACTTTTATGGCTGACAGATATGGCTTTGCCACGCCCCCAAAGAGGAGCCCCTGACACGCCCTTTAATATACTTAGTATTTTATTTTTAGCTTTTCATTCGAAGTAGATGAGAGTAGAGATGTACGTATAGAGCAGAGAAGCCCCCTCGATAATATATTTATATATAAATAATATATATTAAATATATATATATAAATAATATATATTAAATATATATATATGAATAATATATATTGATAATTATTGTATATATAATAATATAGTATCTAACATTTATCGATCTAATTTTGATATAATATCAAACAGGTATTTAAAAATGTATTAAAAAGCTTTAAAGACAATGCATAATTATATCTAAAATGCAAGTACAGCTATGTATATTTATCGATCGATATATATCTTGAAAATAACGATAAATATATCGAATTTACAATTCCCAAACACATATATATATATTACCAACTGTAATATCTAATTTGTAAATTATTTCGAAGCCCAATACAGTTCAGGAATTTTTAACATATCGAAATTCTCGATATCCAATACCCAATATCGATTCGATATTATTGCCTTATTGTTTGCCATCTCTAGCGCGTGGGGCGTGGAGTGGAGCGCGGGCATTAACAAGTGCAAACACTTCCTTCCTGTCCGCCACTTGTGCACTTGCGATCCGATCTCCGGTCTCCAGTCTCCCGCCTCCGATCTCCGATCTCCGCGCGCCGGCTGTGTCATTGCCCGGGATTCCTCTCTGACATTGCCGGCGGCAGCGGCGGCGGCATTATCATAATTATTTATTGTAAATCGTTCGCATGCAAAGGAGAGCGATTACTTCCTGTTTTTTGTATTATTACTCTTTTTTCCCCCCCCCCCCCCCCCCCCCCC
>VNKC01002650.1:0-15024 GCA_008042775.1 Drosophila pectinifera
AATTAGTGTTGTATAGTCGCCTTAGCAATTCTTCCACAGGAGTCTGGGTTTTATACTCGTCGATTAAAGCTGTCCTTAGTGCAGACCAGTTGTTGACGTTTAGAATTTGCAGAATCCTTTGGGCATCACCAGATACTTGAAGTTCGATGGCTCCAAATATAACGCTTGCCTGGCGTTCATTGGTTGTGTTGTATACGCACGAAAGTGCTAAGAGTAGCTGGATCCCCTTCAAATGTTGGAATATTCCGGATTTGAGCCAACAATTGGTTCAAGTTTTGTTCGGTTAATTGGCTTGGCGCCGCATAAATTGCTGGTTGTGGTTCCATATTTATTGTATTTAATTTTCGATTTTCTTTTAAAGTTTGTGTTAGTTTGATTTCACTCAACTTTTTGGACTGACCGACTTGGAATTACACAGTAGTCGATTGAAACGTTCACACAATATTTCTCTGCATACAGGTTCTTTTGCGGATCTTTTTATAAACACTCACGGCCTAGACGATTAAATTTCTTACTTGTGGGCAATTCCAGACGCTGATCTGGATATTCTAGTTGTATAGAAAAATTCTTTTAATTGATCAGTAAGCTATCGACTTTATTTTATTCGCAAGGATTTATTTAAGATCCTACCGACTGCGCCATTAATATGTTGTGTCCCGAAAAAATGAACAACAAAATTTATTTGGACCTTTCTTGTCCGTATAGAACTTGTTTATTCAGATGATTGTTTTTGACTAACTCTACAGTACAGATTTTTTTTTTGATGAAGCCTTCGGTTCTTTTCTTATGTATAAGTATTAGTGATCGCGCAGCGATCTCAAATGCACTTCGGGGAATTGTTTTTTTGTTTTGTTTTTTGTTTATAAAATGCGCGAGAGACATAAGTGTCATATCAGCGAATTTATTAGCTTCTTGGATTTGTGTATACAATTAAAGTTGCTGATGGATACGTTACTATATATATAATAAATTTAAAAATTATAGTCTATCGCTTGTATCCCAGGTGTGTTCACAGCCTGATTAAAGCAGGAGATCCTTAGCTTCGAAGTTTTTCCAGTTTTGTACCCAACATACATACGCCTTCCAGGAGAGGTGGCGGTGTCCTCATAGCGGATGACTCCACGTCTGAATTATTAACTTTTGAAGAATGCAACGATGTTGAATTCCTTTGTGTGAAGCTTTCAGCTCACATTCCTCCATTGTCGGAACTTCCTATTTATTGGAATCACCTTTCCAGAATCCAATCAGTTTCCAATAGACTTTCAAATAGGGACCATTTGGTAGTTTACGGTGATTTAAACATTCCTGGAGGTATTTGGTAAACAAATGAATCATCACTTACTGTTTGAATATCTTTTCGCTGTCCAAGTCAACCATATAAGAAATTGCTTGTGTGATCTCTGCTTTGTCTCTGATCCTGTCAGTTTGGTTGGGGTGGCGCAACTGACGCTCCCGAGAATCCACATCATCCTACTTTTGATGTGACTATCGATACTGGGACTATTAGAATAAGTCTGATTGGCTAGCTAAGAAGGTCCACTGCTTTCGTAGAGAAGACTTTAGACAGCTAAACAATTTGTATCTGAAGTTGATTAATTCGATCTATTAATGTGCACTGTTCTTTGGAAGAATCTTAAATTCGATGATGAAGACTATATACATTTCGTTAATGAGTCGTATCTTAAAGTATGGATCCTGCGTTTGGTGCCCCAGTGTATGTTCATAGCAAACGTTTTGAATCAGTTCAAAAAAAAATTTCGCTCTACGTGGCTTAAACTGAAATATAAATCTAGTGTTAGTCTCTTATTCTAGTAGACTTCTCATAATTAACCTACCGTCCTGGATGTTTCATTGATTTTAATTTCAAATCTATATAGTTTACCTTTGTTTCTCATATTGAATTAGGTAACGTTATTGAATTTCTTTCGAAGCCTATTAATATTTAATATTAATATATAAGTATAAATATACTTATATACATACATATAAAACACGTATGTACATTTGTACCCTACCCTCATTTGAAGTAATAGAAGTTTTGGTGAACAATTTGTATACTTATGTGTAATTTGTGAAACATTTGTTTGGCAATTGTTACATCTGCCATAAGTCAACTTCTTAATATGCTGAAAACTAAGAATGAGAATAAACAAAAAGGCAAGGAAGAAGATGATAATTTTGTGTGTTTGCTTATTTATTAAATATGCGTGACATTTTAAATGGGAAAACATCAAAAGTCTGGCCAAGAAAACCTGATCTGCTTGTAAAAACTATCAAATGCGCATCTTAAAAGTCTTCGCTGGATTACTTCATTTTACATTTTCGATCCGACTTAGCCATGTCTGTCCATCTGTCCGTTTCTACGCAATCTAGTCTCTTAGTATTAGAGCTATCTGAATAAAACTTAAGAGATAGCCTTCCTTCTATTGCAGGTAGTATATATGTCGGAACGGAATCGGACCACTGTGTGGTATGGTAACTTTTTATGATTTCAGACTTACGAAATTTTTTACAAGGTCCTTGAAATGTGTTCGATCAAAAATAAAAGTGACACTAGTAAATGTTTGACATCAATGTTACATTTGAAAAAATAAATATCACTGAAACTAACCGCAATTCTTAAGAATCTTAATAATTTTTACTTACACTTACAAATTTTTATAACTACAAGAGTATATAAACATCAAATTAGTTTCCTTTCTTATTCTGCAATAATACAAGTAAAAATGTTGCTTAACAAATCCGTGACCACTCTAAGGTGACCACCCTTAGCAGCCAAGTTCGGGAACGTTGGTTACAATGCTAAAAAGAAAATAAAATTGCTCTCAATTTTACTAGCGGTTTCACGAGCTACTCAGATAATGACGGTATTTTCGGCATCACCTTAAAATTTCTGTACAAAAATATTTAAAATATATTAGAGCATGGCTTAGCTTTCAAAATATATCCTTTTTTTCTAACCTTTTCTGATCCTCTTTCCGTTTTTTTGCCCCTTTTCGCACCCACAGCCACTTAGAAAAACAAGTTAAAAAGCACACTCGATTGTGGGATACCCGGGAACCCAAAGCTATTTACATCAAACTAAAAAACAAATCCGTTTCAATGGCACGCCCAGGAAAAATGGCCTAAAACTCTTCAAACGATTTAAAAATAAAAGTTCTAAATAAACAACTTAAGAATGAAAAAAAAAAAATACAATAATAATAACTCCCATGCATATTATCCGATTTATATACCTACTATACAATATTTATTTGACTCGGGATAAGAGACAATAATTGTGTCTGTGTAAGTGCGCTGACCGCTTGACCAGAATCTGTTGGAGTCAGCTTGTCAAAATACTTTGACAAGCTGACTCCAACAGATTCTGGTCAAGAACGTTTAAAGGACTTTGCGAGAAAAAGGCATTGAATCTGAGGAACCACTTAAATTTTAAAATTACCTATTTTTGGTTACTGATTTCTATTTCGTGGTCCGCTTTAACCGGACCGCAAAGTGTAAAATTTCCCTGCCACAAATCAAGGAGCATCGCATTAAATTGTTAGGACCACAAAATGTTGCGCTTAAGCAGCATAATATTCGTTCGGAAACTAGAAACATCAAAGAAAAAATCTTAAGTTGCCGTTTACATTATCATTTTATAGATTAAAATAATTAATAATATTATGTGAAAATTAGATCCTGCCTTATGCCTTTTAATATTTGATGCTTGTTTGATGGTTATAAGAAAAATTGGGTAGCTGAATTCAAAGAAATCCGTTTATAAAAATTAGTTATAATTTTCGAAATCTTAAAAAAATTCATTAATTTTGAGTTTTTTACCATTATGGGTTGTTTATTGAATTACAAATTATAAAAAAAAAAATATGGTAAATGGTTAAAATAAGTCATTATATACATATGTAAATTTGTTATTATTTTCTACGTTTTCCGAGCATATAATATTAACAAACATAACAAAAACACATAAAATCGCCTTTATAGGATATTAAATAACTATAACTGTTTTTCTGCTTGGGTCCAAAAATTAACCCAAATTTTTAATTTATTTTTAATTTTGTAATTATGAATAAAAAATACCCTTCTTCTTATTCCGTATTCTACAACTCTATTTCGACGGTAACTTATCGACGCTATCTTGACGCACTTCACTTTTTGTATATACTGCTGCCTGGCCACACAGAAATTTGGTCACATGATATTCACCTGACGACTTTGTTGGTTTGACAAAAAGTTTTCATTAGAAAAAATATTCTGCGTGTTGCAGAACAAATTATTGGAAGAACTTTTCTAAAAAAAAGCCGTGAAGATGAAAATCTGTGGACCCAAATTGTCCCTTTGTGGCCTTATAATCTCAGTTTGGGGCATTGTCCAATTGGTATGTTTTTATATATATATATACACATACGAATACAAGTTGCCTGATTAGTTTGCACAACACTAAGAGTCACAAGGTACCTTTCTTTATAGTCGTATAATATAATGTTATTTTGTTTTTCTAGGTACTCATGGGCCTATTTTTCTACATCAATAGTGTGGCCCTTATTGAGGATTTGCCATTAGAGGAGGAATACCACTCATTGGAGGCATTTTATACAGCCGCAAATAGAGCATACAAACAGGTAAGATTATTGGAGACTTGTGCTGTTAATAATTTTAATTCGCAATGTTTTATATTTTCAGAACGCTTACAACTGCTGGATCGCTGCATGCATATATGTTTTGACATTACTGCTCTCCGCACAACAATTCTATATGAATAGCAGAGTAACTGCCAACTAATTACAAATTTACCTTCAGTGTCACTGTTATGGCTTATGTGGTAGTGCATTTTGGTCATCACATACAACGCTGACCAATAATAGTATTGAAATGTTTGGTTCAAGATATTCCTTAAACCTATTTTTATTGTTTGTGTTTTGACACATGTTATGTCATTAAATTAAAATGTGAAATATTTCGTTATACTCAGTTTTCGTTTTTTCACTCAATCCGTTTCCCATAAAATACATTCCTCTATAATAAAGTGAAGTCCGAGAAAATTCAATATAGTTACTTTTTATCATAGACTTCAAATTGTAAAAAATGATTTTTTTTTCGTTAAGTTTATTCGATATCAATAAAAGTTTTTTACAGCTCTGCTCCATAATTGAGTTTGAACAAAAATACAATTAATTTGTTTTCAATACAACTTCGGCATTGAAAATTGTCAAAAATACCTTAATATTCTAAACCGTGACAAAAAAAAAAGTGCGGGTTTGACCAATGTCGATGCTCTTACTGCTTACAGTGTAAAATTTTTTCGAGTCTTTCGATAAATCTTCCTAAATCTAGCCTAGCACATCTTTACAGCGGCGTTTTCGGATAACTGCACACAATGATCACCACGTCCAACATTCTGGTCGGGATCGACAACGATGGCATGCACGTCGACTAGACGTGCGATCGCATCGATCAGCGGGTTCGGGCCACCTACCAGGCTAACATACAAGCCGGATCGGCCAAAAGATCATTAACCTTTTAGTCGGCAAGCTGCTCAAGCTAGCCAAGAAGCGAGCGGTGGCCGTAGCCTCAGACACCTACATCTCTGCGGGAGAGAGCGACATCTACACTGGCGACTCATAACCAACGTCATAATAAATTATGGTAAGGAGGAAAAAGCTGCACCTGCTCCCGGATTAATCGCTGGCGCGGTCGCGTTTGGTGTGGAAACCAGACATCCTAAATTAGCTGACTAAACTTTATTTATTTACTTGAAACAACAATAATATTTCTTGATGCCAATCAGCGACTTCTAAGGTCTGTTGCATCTGTGCAATGGACAATATATGTACATGTACATAACACATAAATATTTTAACAAACAATGTGCCAAATTCTTTAAATATTGTATTTGTCTCTACCAATTAATTTTGCACCCCCTGTCAAAATACTAAAGTGTTCCCTTCAACTTTTTAGTATTTTTTCCTCTCATCTGTTTACCACCTGTTCAACCGCGCTGGACATCCATTAGTTTTTACACGTAAACGAACATTTTATTCAAAGAAAATAAGTAAAATACGCATACATGGGCTACCCTAAAACAAAACAAAAGAAAGCAAACACTGGTCTTATCAAAGCGATACGCTGCAGACATAAAGAAAATACTAGAATGAACACTAGCGAAAGGTCATTTTAATTTTTTTATGAGGCAGGCGAAAAATGTAATTTTACATTTAATCGAAAGATTTCATTTTAAATTTTTCTTTCACATCACCTCTGCGAATAAGGACATCTAAGGAGAGCAATAGGGAGATTGTCTTAACCGAATGAAAATGTTTGGCACGAGCTAGAATATGGGCATTCCCTACGATCGCAAACAAAATTATATTAGTTCTAAGCTAGGTAAAAAAAGGTAGCCTAGATGGTGGATATCCAATTTTTGTTAATACATATTTTGAGATACAGTTTTGTATTATAAATCACTTTTAATAATTAAATTAAGCGTCAGAAGTGATAATGTACTATTAGAAATACACTTTCGATCGCGAATGCACAAACTTTGAAAATCTACATATATTAAAGAACTCGAGAAAAATACATCCATTTATTTGGTCTGCAGAGCAGAAAAAAATGATGAATATACATGAAGCTCAGATAACCTATGTATAAACTTAACCACAATCAGACCAGAAAGCGCAATTTTTAATATAAAATAAAAAATCTTGTTCCTATCAAGAAAACTCAGTTTGTAGCGGGGTAAAAACTTGCATCGCTCTACGTAGGGTCCCTACGAAGAAACGCTAAGGTGTGAGCACCGAGGGGTTTTGATAACACATGTACCCGTTCTGATAATATGACAGAGCCAAAAACGACTTGGCAAGCAGATCGGGAATCACTCTATACAGACGGTGGTTAGAAATTGTATCAAAATTCATTGTAGTTGTCTCCAGAGCTTTATATAGTTTTAATAAATATCATTATTAATAAATACTCTATATATATGTCCACGGATAATTAAATTTAACGAATGGTATGATGCCAAGTTTTCCAAATAGAATTTTTTTAAAACTAAATAATTTAATTTACAATTTTGCAACCAGAAGTTCCTTTTTGTTCTCTTTTTTTCGATGGATTATAAAATAAATGCTTGCTCACCAGAACAGCATGATCACTGATCACTGATGGATTTCACTAATCATGAAGAAAACTTCTAACATCATGATCAGAAAAAAGGAGCATAAAAAAAAAAAAAAATATGCTACCTTTCCTTGAAAAGTTTGGAATTTATTTCGTTTTCTTTTTTATAATATTTTACTAGTGGCCTTGAATGCAGTCTGGATTTCTAATTACTGTAATTTTATGTTCATCATCGATGCAAAAGTAGACTGAGATAGTTTCAATTCGTCAAGAGAATCTTACATGAGATTAGTTAATAAATCAATAAAAACTAATTAAAGTGCATTTTGTTAGGTTCCTAAAGACAACAATTATTTAAGAGCACCAACCCACTAAAATACTAAAATCCCTTGGTGAGATATGGTTGTGTGCCTTGTTCCGCTTCTCCTCTCCACTATTAAAAAGTAAATTAACCAATTTAATTTTATTTTATTTTATAAGTTACTTAGATTTGTTCTCCATATCCTGAAGTCGAATCGGTCAATGTCAACATGTAAGAATGCTACAGCCGACTAAGCTCGACTGTGAGATACCCGGTACCAAAACTTGTGCGTTGAATAAAAAGAAGAACGATTCAATGCCATCATCCACAATTTCCCTATTCTAAAAAAAAATATATTTTATTATGAAAATTAAGAAACATATTTATTATACTTGTTTACTTAATTCGTTATAGTCACATTGACGTGAGCCAATCAGATTTTCTGCTGCTGTGCATTGACTACAATCAAATTTAATGCATGATAAGAATGTTGTTCCGACATTTGGAAGCTCTAGCTCTTATAGTCTCTGAGATCTGTTGTTTCACACGGACCGACAGACCGACAGACATGACTATCGACTCAGCTGGTGACGCTGGTCAAGAATATATATACTTTATAGGGTCTCCTTCTGCCTGTTACAAACATTCTCGGTTAGTACGTTATAATACCCTTTTTCGCTTTTAGGTACCGGGTATAAAAAAGGGTTCTTTGTATGAGCTTCGGCAACATCTACATTTGAGCAGCAACATGTAGCTTAACACGTTCCTAGCAACATATCTTTTTTTTGGTGTTGCTCAACATGCTCCCAGCAAAATTTTTAATTTGTACACATTTCCTTCTGCCTTCCGTCCTATGTAATTTAAGATTTACATAAATTTAAGCTTATTTTAATTTCACCCAAAATGCATTGGGTGACGACTTTGCACAACTTTCTTCGTTAGATATTGATTATGATGATATTTTACTTGATGACTGGGCCGCCTATGCATAAAATAGTTGCGTTACATGACACAATAGTGACGCGAGTGACAGTTTTCTAGATCTTAGGGGAATAATAAATGCCATGGCCTGAATTATTGAAGAGCTTACGGATGGAAATTATGTAATGTTGAATTACTGACATTAGAATTAGGATTTAATTTAATCGATAAATATTCTTTCTCACTTTATCAAAATATCGATTTCCATAGTTTTCTAACATATTAAATTAACTAAGTCCGATTCTAGCTTGACTAAATCAAACGCCGATTTTTAAATCCTTAAACAATCAAATGCACGAGTCATCTTTAAGAAATCCTTTAAACAGGTTTGTGAATATTGCAGTTTCCCGGTGTATATTATGACTCTCAATAACCATATTAATACCCCCCTATCCCAGTAGACTTCTCCTAATTAACTTACCTTCCATAGACAACCATAGAACGATGCTAGGCATCGTCTTTATATATAACATAATCCGTGGTACTTTTTATGTCAGCTTAATTTCCATGTTCCGAGTAAAACATTAGATCCTATTTACTTTTAGTTTTGCACCACTGTAGAACTTCTTATGAAATGCACGGACTCTTTTGAGTATTATATTCAAGTTATAACGATTTGTAAAAAACAACCTCGAATGTGGATAGCCTTCGGAAACTAAAAACTTGTGGTGGAACTTGGTGGACTGGTCACATTTGACATAGCGACATAAAACCGCTGACACCAACTCGGCTAGTACTAGTAGATTATGTCGTATACATTCGGTTTAAAGTCATTTTAAAACGACAGAAAACCGTGCGAGTTTATGTCGTTTCAAAACAATTTCTCAGACGGTGAGAGGTTTTTTTCTTTGCTTTTTACTCGTTTATGTTGCTACGTTATTGCAATCGACAAACGTAATTGTGAACTATTTCTGTTGTCAATTCTGGCACTCTCCAGATGACGAAAACGCACCAGGATTTTGTAACCATGTAAAGATAGTTTTGACTTAAGTTTTCTTTTTTTGTAAATACTTAATTTCTTTTAGATTACATTCCTGAATATAAATAATGTTACCATTACATTGACAATATGAACCTGAACTCAGACATACATACATACATTTCTAAAAAAAGAATACTACAAAAATACTTCATGGCTTCACTTACGAATAGTATTAGAAATAAAATGCAATGTTCAATGGAAGTTGGCAAACTTTCTAGAGAATATAAATTAAAATCATGACAAAAAATGTATGGTGGTGTTCTTCAGACGGGCCTTGCATGTGGGGATGAGGGTATTTTTTTTGGTTCATCCTGCAGAAAATATATCTTAACATATAAATTTATTTGTTTTTGTGGAACTCCTCCATGCACAGCTTGCAGCTCCAAGAACCCTCCGGTGGAGTAATGAGCGGTGGCGAAAGACAGTACATATGGTACCCACGGTCGCAATCGTCACAAAATAGCAGCTGGTCATCATTATCGGAGGTCCCACAAATAGAACAGTACTTGCATTCAATGCATTGCCAGCGGTAACGTTTCACTGATATTATCATATTCGCTGTGAACTGAAGACAGGATGGATGGCCAGAGCGACCGCAGTCTGAACACGACACAAGTTCTTCGGGCATATTGGTTTTTTTGTTTTCCCGCTGATCGCCTAGACAAAAATCGCAGTACGGAGATGGTTGAGCGATGTCGCGTTCAACGCGTTGCTTGATTTTCTTAGGACTCGCTCCCGCAGTTGAAGAAGAATGATTCGCTGCAGAATACACTGCCGGAGCACTAGAGGCGTTGGATGTTGCTGCAACCAATCCCATGCTTATGCCTCCTGCGACCCCAGTCATAGTAGCTAAAGGAATTGAGTCATTTGAAGCTCCAGCATCGCTTAAAGTCTTTTCGTATGACAAAGCTAAGTTGTTTGTAGGCATGAGTACCGCTGACTGCGAAGTTTCATCGTTTGTGGGAATGGGTGAAGCGGAGTTGGAGTGAGATGCATAGATACTTCCTGTAGCGGCAGCTGCTGCCGTGCTAGCTGCATGTGCCACAGCTGCAGCAGCTGCCGCAGCAGCTGCAGATGTATTTGCGTTACTTCCACCACCACCGCGACGTCTGCGATCAGTATCTCCCTCTACAACGTTCCTTCGGCGATTGCCTAAAATCATATAATTAAAATAAACTTATAATCGAAATTTATATAGGGAGATATTGGTTTAAATATATATTACATTTGTAAGCGAATATGTCCGAATTTTTTAAATTTATGTAACGTTTTTTAAATAAAAAATAAATTCATCATATAATTATCAAAAATGTAAATCATGCAGTTCTGCAAAATTAACTTTTTATTTTACTTTTCTTGTCAATTTGGTAAATAATTTTTATTAATGTAGAAGATAATATTTTATGTGACCACATTCTAATCTTTCACGCAGATTAACTAAGCTATTGTCGTGATTTTCAGTTTAAGGTAAATTGATATGAAATAACAACATTTGTGCGGACGGGCTCTAAAAAATTTGAGTAAAATCGTATAATAAACATAGGAATTATTAAAAAAAAAAAGTTTTATTTGTAAGCTGGGCTTCGGCAACATTTGCATTTGAGTTGGCAGCACCAATATGTTATTATCAAAATTTTTCTTCATTTGTCAACGTTTCTTTCTGCTTTTCGACCTGTTAAATTTAAGTCTTTCATCAATTTCAGCTTATTTGGACAAAGTGTATAAAAAGAAATAAGAAAAATACTGCCTGCGACAGGACTTGAACTCGCGGCCTGGTCGGCTACAAGCAGCTTCGCAGCATGCATTTGCCGCCTTTTAGACCTTATCTTAAAAATTTCAGCTTCATTACCTATTAACTCCCAAGTTTATTATCAAATTTTTATGAAATTTTCAAAAAACGTCCGGACAAGCTTATTTTTTTGTTTATCCTATTTACTTCAAACTGAATATTATAACTATTTATGATTTTCGAGGCGAGGTGTGGCGAAATTTTGAAACAAATTTAATTTTCGAGTAACAGATTAGAATGTTGTCCTCAAATTCGGTAGCTCTAGCTCTTATAGTCTCTGAGATCTGTTGTTTCACATGGACGGATAGAAGGACTGACTGACATGGCTAAATTGATACATCTGGCTACGTTGATCAAGACCCCATTTTTTGGGATATTAAATTTCTCCTTTTGCCTGTTATTTACATTTTCGGTTAGCACTAAACTTTAATACCTTTGTACCTTATGGGAACTGGGTATAATTTATATTTGAATGCCCTATCGAGGACTCGAAAGTGGATTTTTTTTTTTGTCGTTTTAGGTTTAAATTTTGTCGAGTTCTGCTGCGTACCGCGGAGATTCTCGGGAAAAACATAGCTCGAGATGTTTGTATGTTGTTTAAAATACGCCATTAAACTTTTTTTCTTCCCTAAAAATTTGTTATACTTGTGAGAATGTTTTAAGCGCTTAGTCGAAATATGTAATGTATGTATATACTTCATCAGCATCAATAGCCGAGTCGATTTAGCTATGTTTGTCTGTCCGTTTTCTTCTATTTATTGTTTATTAACGATTCCGTTCACTTCGGATGTGCATGCACTCGCGTGACTTGTCGCGATGTTGATAAATAAAATATATCTTTTGTGCGGCAAACCAAAAGTAGTTTTAAAGAGCTTTGATCAGTAAAACTATCGATATGCCCTCGGTTCTGGACTTCCAGTTTGAGTCCCCTAAGCGTCAAAAAACAGCGGTTGGCGCACTGCAATTGGGCGAATCCCAACAACACTCTACGTGTTCTTAACTGCAGACGTTCTCGACACCGCCCTTAGCCCCAGTATTAACTCCAAAAATTTTGAGATCGGGTGCGAGGAACAATTCGGTATCCGTGCCTCCTGTGGTATGTGTCCTCAATCAACGACCCCACAGGAGCTCGTTCCGAAACTCCCCAGGTTCAGACTATGTACTACTATAGACAATAAGTCTGCATTGCTAAAAAGCTTAATAGCGATACCATCAAAGAAGCAGATATTTGTTTTTGTGGCTCATCCCTTACTCAAACATCTGAAGATTTAATAGCCTATATTCAAAGCAAGACTAAGCCGGAAAAAATAAAAATAACGGTGGAAAATTACAAATCTCTTTAACACAATCTGCTCTGCAAACTGTTGATCAGAGTTAAAGAGTCCGGAGCTATAAGCTGGTATAAGACTTCCTTGGCCATATCAGACCATTAACTAACCAAACTAACCCCGTATTTCCTATTAGAATGGCTTACGTGGTAAGCTTCTAACATTGTAATTTAATAGTCTTTCGTTTGAACCCCAGGTTATTGTGCTCACAGAAACCTTGTTAAAGCCGGAGATACTCAGCTGCGAAGTTTGTGGATCGGCCTATCAGGCGTGGTATCAGGGGTGATGTCCTTATAACGGTTTACTCTACACTCACGTCGGAATTATTAACTTTTAAGGACTGCAACGATGACGAATTTCTTAGTGTTAAGTTATTAGTTAATGATTATTTCATATATTAGGAATGTATGACATTTTTAGATATGGAGGATTTTTGAAGTTTTAGGTGATATTTTGATTGACTTTGATTCTCTCTTTCTTAGATCGCTTTGCCATACTGACGGAATCCGAAGATCCATATCATCCTACTACGATGTTATTATCAACATTGGAACTGCCATGGAGAATAAGTCTGATCGATCAGCTGAGAAAGTAAACTGCTTCGCAGGGCGGACTTCGAACGACTGAATAATTTTATACCCGAATATGCACATAAATAGTTGGTGCAATGGATATTTTATACAATGCCATGAATTCTTTTTTACCGAATGTGTTCCCTTATACTATCCACCAATCTCAAATAAGCCTCCCTGGTTTCGTAAAAAGTTGACTCGCCTCAAAAATATAAAGTCCGAGCTCTATTCTAAATTTTAAAGAACCGGTTCTCAATTATCGGAATGGTAGGACGCTAAAGGTTTATTTAAAAAATATTTTATCTTATGTTTTTTCTTCGTTATCTCTGGGGTCCCGCACAGTAGCCATCTCGGTACCAATTTATTACATTTTTAATTCTTTAGAGTACTTGTATACTTTTGGCGACGTAAAGACTTGTGTGCAATGTAACACCTATTTAACATCTAACAAGCACGTGCTTGGACCCCACAAATGGAAATAAAATATTTTCTCTAGGCATTTTCATCTGTTTGGATTGCCAAGATTGCCTTACAGTTGGTGGAACGAAACAATTAGTTCAAAATGCTTATAACATGGAAAGGCATTCATAAAATTTAAGGGGAAAAAATACATTTTCTTAAAAACCTCTTTAGTTCATGATTTAAATGATGAAAGTGTGGTTAAAAAATTGAGTCATTGAGACTACCGAAATAAAAACTGTTTAAAAGGATTATTTATAAATGTTTTTTACAGCACCAAGTAATTATTCTTTTCACTTAGTCGGGTATGGGGTTTATGTAGCTCTGGGTATATACGTATGTGATCAAGTTGCGTTGCGTGCAGCGGAACGCCACCTTGATTTTTTATTGCTAAACAATTTTTATTTGTTCTGAATATTAACACTTAATAACATATCAAAATATGAATCAAAATTAATTAATTTATTATTTTATTCCGATTCTTTCTATATAAAAAGTAGCCTGTTACCCCTTAATCGAACTGTAGATTTCATTGTTGTACTATGCTTTTTTTTTTTTAACTATTCTCTTTTACTCGCGGCGATCTGTGCGTAAAAGCTGGCACCAAAATATAATGGAGAGAAATCTGGGAGCTTAGACGAGCTAAGACTACAAACAATATATATGTACATATAATTCATGTCAGGATTTGGTGTACTAAGGGAAAGTAATTAATAAGTTTTTAAAATATAAAGTTTAATGGATCCCGAAGAACAAGATTGCTAACAAAGTCAATTCAGTCGCCAATATTGTCCTTCGACATTATTTTGACTTGTGTTGTAAGATTAAAGCGAAGTAAAGGTATAAATATATACAGTGACGCACTAAAGTGTTGGCACAGTGGCATATTTCAACTTTAAATGTTGTTCCCAGGCGTATGAAACAATTTTATGATGACATTTTTTTTGATTTACTTAAATTAAACATTTCTTTATTCAAAGGCACTTTTTTTTTGGTATTTTTTATAACGCTCTTAAAACTATTTAAACTTAAACAAAAAATGAACCAATTTCGTGACACAAAAGTCTTGGCACACTTCACTTAAAACATTTTTTTTTTAATTTAACATCAAAATTAGTTCTTGTTTGGTAATCCCTTTTGCTTTATAACATCTTCAAGACGTCTCGGCATGGAATGAACCAACTTTTTAATAGTATCTTCGGAAATATTCACCCATTCCTCCAATAAGGCCTTCTTTAGGTCATTTTTTGATGAAATTTCATGTTTTTTAATACGTTGATCCAATTCATCCCACAGGTGCTCAATCGGATTAAGGTCAGGTGACTGTGGTGGATGTGGCAGCATATGTGCGGTATTGTAGATGAGCCACAAACGCACATCATTGGCAGAATGCTTAGGATCATTATCTTGCATAAATGTGAACGAACCCGGCATATTCAGCTTTATAGCACTTTTTTGTTTAGGTTTTCCTTCAAAATGTTCAGATAATACAC